>JAODAL010008919.1:0-114121 GCA_025379985.1 Phyllomedusa bahiana
CGAAATTGTCTATTTCTGCCAAGAGAAACTCTACTATTAGCTGTGATCCTTCCAATTTAGTTAGATTAGAGATTTGAATATTTTATGTAGTTAGCTAGAGAATTTTAAAGCAGCATCTACCGCTGTAAAGTCAGGGGAGGGAGCGGGGGGGGCCCGCAGGGCGAACACAGACACGCTCTTTCTATAAAGAACACTGGATAAAGTTCACCAAGACTTAGTGTAGACATTGCACTGCAATATCTTTATTATTAACAGTTTGCTATTGAAATATTTCCTGGATATTGGGCAGCCTGAACTTATATTGGATACACATCATTTCTAGTAACTGCAGGTCTCTTTGTTAGGTGCAAAACTCCACTTTTATTTATCAGTATACATTTCAGATAGGTGTTCATTTTCAATTTTACCATTCCACCTGTGTTGATATATCCACCTTGCAGTTAAATTACAATCCAGCAACTTGTAGTCAGCACAGGTGTTTGTTGCCAAAAATACCGTGTATCATACGAAAACATAACAGATAGTGTTTTTTGACTTTTGCGCACCAGCTTTGTTCATTGAGCAGCATCCACGTAAATCTTAAAACTAGACAATTCTATATTCACACAGATTGGGGGGGGGTGAATTGAAAGGTGCAAATAAAATACGTGTATTATACGAAAACATAACAGATATGTGTTTTTTGCACTTTTGCCCAGTTCCAAGATTTGTTGATAGTATACAACCTTGGCATTAAATTTGGAAACAGCAATTTTGTTTTGATTAGAGGGATTTGAGAATAGCTGTGATTTGCCGTCTTTTAATAAGAGACTTTCCAAAACTATTCCATACCTTCTCAAATGTTTATATTTCTGAACATGGAGCGAAATGCAGGTGGTAAGCGAGCAAAGGGGGGTTAGCACATGGAGTAGAGGTACGAGAGAAGGTGCTCCTTCCAGTTGCTGGCGACAACACGCATGCCACGGATCGTCAGTTGCAGGACCGTCAGGCCTGTCATCGCTGGGTCAGGGCCCTGTGAATCTAAGTAACGAACATCGTCGCCAATCTGTCCTTCAGTGGTTAATGCAACCTGCATCTAGCAGTCTTACCTCCTCGTCCTCCCATCACGGCCACAAATGTCGTCATCAGCTTCGTCAGCATGGATCATGCGGGTTTTGGGGTCATGCTGTGGTCCAGAACAGGCAAAGTCAATGTCCAGTTCAACTAAAATGGTGGTTGAAAGACTCGTTTTTCCAGCACTTTTTAATCTGGGGTCATGCAGGTTTGGGGCTCATCTGTGGCCCAGGACAGGTATAGTCAATGTCCAGTGTCAACTAAAATGGGTGCTGAAAGACTCCTTTTTCCGGCACTTTTTAATCTGGGGTCATGCAGGTTTGGGGCTCATGCTGTGGCCCAGGACAGGTATAGTCAATGTCCAGTGAAACTAAAATGGTGGTTGAAAGACTCCTTTTTCCGGCACTTTTAAATCTTGGGGGTCATGCAGGTTTGGGGCTCATGCTGCGTTCCAGGACAGGGATATTCAATGTCCAGTTCAAGTAACATGATGGTTCAAATCATACTGCCTTCTGGCACTTTTTAATTTGTGGGTGATGCAGGTTTAAGGGTCATGCTGTGGTACAAGACAGGGATAGTGAATGTTTTTTTTTTTCTGTAGCTTTTATAACCTAAGTGTGTTGCCTAAGATGTAGCAGGTATCCATTTGACTGTTGTGGATGTTAATTCCGCTTCCCACCGTTTGGGTGTAAATGGGTGTTTTTGCTCCCCATGCTTTAAGGGGTCATCGCTAAAAATCGTGCTCACTATCGAAAAACCTTATCGATAGGGGGCCCACTATGACTATCGCCCGATGTTGATAGCCAACGTAATCGCTCAACACTAGTAATCACCTGTTGTGCACCTGCAAGGACCTGCTGTGCACCTGATTGGGGTTGGGGTTAACTGGTGCTAGTTGATATAAATTCCATTACAGGAGTCTTTTGCGCTTGCTCCCTGAGCTTTCTTTCACTAAGTTTATACACGGAGTGGAGTTAAAAAAAAACGGAGTTTAAAAGAGGGGTGAAGGGGGGCGTGGCCTGCGATGTAGGAAAAGGGACCCCCACATAGACAGACCCTCCTCACAGGAACCCTTTTTTCCATATAGAAGGCTAGCTTGAAATTGGGATCCAGAAATCAGAAGGTTAGCTAAGATGCGTAAGCCCCCTTCAATGGGGGATTTACCGATCCCCAAATTTATTTCCCCTTCCCCCTCCTGGCCCTGGACGGAGAGGGAAATCCCTCTCCCGCGTTTCAGCGCCATCCCCCGGGCCCTCCTCGCCCAAGGGGGAAAGGGGGTGCGCTCCTGCCCCCGGGTGCACCCGACAAACCCGGGGCCATAAATGTCGGTTCGGGCGCTCCCTAAAATTTCCCCCGGGCTCTCCGCACCCCTTTGCCGGGGATCCTCCGTGCCCCCGTGAGCTCCTGGTTAAATTCGGAAAGGCCAGCGAGTCGCTGCAGCGGGGACGTTACCACGTTTGGGTAAAAAAGGCTGGGTTTCCTCGCTAGCTCCCCTTACCTCCTCGCCTCCTTCTCCCCGGCCGATGACGCCTTCCACCGGCACTATATTGCCTCTGGGTCGCCCTGTAAAAGTGGGCCCCCAAAATTGCCTCCCTGGGGACCCCGGCACCTGCGGGCCGAAATTTTAAAAAACAGGAAAGGGGACCCCGGCGCCCATCTTTAGTGGGGACCCGACGGGGACGGGACAGAGCTTCCCCCGGGGGAAACCCTGTCCCGCTTGCTCAGAAGGTTGCAGCCTCGAGGTTTCTAAAAAAGGGGCCGTTTTGCTCAGCGGGGGCTAGTAACCAAAGCTGGTTTTGCTGCCAGGGGAACGGAGCTCTTTTGGGGGTTTCCGTATGGCATTTCTACAAATGGGCAGCAGGGGCTTGTTTTTTCCTCCCCAGCAAAAATAAAAACCCACCTCCATCCCCAGAGGTTTTCCCCCTTTGCAATACAGCGGTTCCCCCAGTGTTTCCCAGCTGTTCTTTAAAAACTTCGCTGAGTGGGGAAAAACTCCCTTTCCTCGGGCCACACCCAGGGAGCGTTTATGGCCCCCTCTGACACCCGGGGGCCCCAACCACCTTGCTCGAAGCTGGTCCCCCACATGCCCTTCTTAAAACCGCTCCAGCCGGGGTTCTTGTCCTCACCCTCCAGAGAGGGCCCTGCTTCGGTTTTTGCAACCCCCGGGACTTCTTCGCTCGGGGAAATCGGAATGGCCGGTATCCCCCTCTCGCCCCCCCCCAATGTTTGCACGGGGCGCCCGACCTGTGGTCCCCCATTTACCCCCCCAAAAAGCAACTGGACCTCAACCCCGGGAAATCCCCATCCGGGTCCCGGGGATCCCAACCTTAAAAAAAGGGAAACTTTAAACCCATAAAACCCATTATTACATCTAATCCCCCAGCCTGTTCCAGTGACCTAAATACCCCCCTTTGGCTCCCCAGGAGGATGCCACCCGGGAAACTGGCGGGCCCACCCCAAATTGAAAGGCTTTTGCTTACGCTTTTTCCCGTCTAAGAAAAGGATATGCAGCAGCTGGGTTTGGGGGCCCTTTCAGCGGGGCATGGCCCCGAGATTACGGGCCGTACAGACCGCTGTGTGACTCTTCGGGAGAAAGCCCTACAGATTAGCAGGCTCAAGACTCTAAAAAATTCCCCCGGTAGCCAACTTGAGGCCTCAATGGTTTTGCCCCACTCTGAAACGCCCAGGATCGGTGGCTTGCATATGGACGACCTAAAAAATTTCGGAGCAAAAGCAACAATGTAGGACCCGGGGAATGCCTGAGAAAGTTGGCTGGGAAAAACTGATCCCTACGTTTCCACAAAAATTTTTAAACCCAATTATTTTGGGTCGCCTTTGGGGAAAATGCAATAGAGTTCGACCGTGCTCCCCGGGGGCCTCTACGCCCAAAAAGCCAAGCCCCAGATCGCCCAAGGGGACAAAAATTTTTTGAATCCTCACTTAAACCCTAAAAGAGGAGTTTCTAGGGAAGGGCCCCCGCCTTATGCGGGCACTGAAGTTTGAGGACTCCACTATGGCCTCTACCCGGCCCTTTTTCCAACGCAAAACTTCCCCATGCGCCCCTGCCCCTCAAACCACTCCTCAGGTGCTTCAGGACCGGCACACCCAATTTCGGTGGGGTTTCCCCCTTCCCCTTTTTACGGGCCCAAACATGATAAACCCCCTGGTTCTTTGCGGTCGCCTTCTGATCTTCAGTTTTTTTACTTCCCCCACTGGGATTTCCAAGGTTGGAGATCCCCGGGGAAAAAACCCCTTGGTTTCAAGGGGCAATAGACTTTCCCTTTTCCTTGAAAACAAACTCAGACCCCCGGGACTCGATTTTCCCCTTCCTATGCCCTTTTCCCCCAAAAGACTCAACGTTTGGGATCGTAGGCGAAGGAATATGGGGGGCCCCATAGCGTCGGGTGGGTCGCTACGCTGAACCCTTTCATTCGGAAGCTTTTGAGTTTAATCTTTTTTTTTATTGAGAGTCTCTTTTTGTCTGTTGCAGGGGTATTTATGATTTTGTTTTTCATTTTAGATCTATTTCATCCGTTCTATGTCTAATTAAGATTTGAAATTGTGTTGTGTATATGGTTTTCCCATTTTTGTTTTTTAAATTTGTTGATTTCCCTTACTCTTAAAATTAGCTTTTTTAACGGGTCCTCAAACCATTTAAATTTATTTACACTTTGTTAGTTTGCCTTTGTAAAAGTTTGGCAGTAATAGTCTTTCCCCTTTTCCCCCTTAAAATTTTTTTCTTCTTTTCCCCCCCCCCCCCCCCCATCTTTTTTTGTCTCCCCCATCTCCCCTCACCCCCCCCCTTTTTTTTTTTTTTTTTTTTTTTTTTCTTTCCCCCTCCCCCCTCTTTTTTCCCCCTTTTTTCTTTTTCCGTTATGCCTGTATTTTTTGCTTCATGTTCCTTTTGGGGAGTTGGGGGTCATTTACATCGTTTTTTTTCTGACATCCCCCACTGATGGGGGAAAAGCGGTCTTGTTTCCCCCCGTGTCGTCTGCCTTCTTTTTTTTTTGGGCTTTTTTTGAAGCTTTACCCTGCCTTGTTCTCCTTTTGTGGCCGGTCTTGTGGGCCCTTTTTTTTGTTTGAGTTTTTTTTTGGGGTCTCTTGCCCCCACTTATCTCCCAAAAGTTGTTGAAAAGTTCCTCTTTCAGGTTTCTTTATTGTATGCTCCTTTTTGGCTTTATCTTAATGAAAAAACCAAAATTAGGTTACTCCCTTAACTTTAAAGGGTTTTTCAACGTACCCGAAAACCCGGGGTCACGGGTACTTTTTTAAACCTACATAAGCAAAAATCCCATATATTTTGGGCTACAGGAGACAATCCTACAGGAGAAAGTTGGGGAAATCCGCAACAGGTACCCCCTGTTTGGGGTTTCCCATAGCAGTAACCCCCTCCAAAAGACAAAGGGGATTTGCCATTTTTATACACAAATCCCCCCCTCCCCAGGTTTTGACGTCTTTACTGACTCGGCCCCGGGAAGTTGTTTTTGGGGAAAATTTGGCAGCTTTACGGGGAATTTTTCTATCCCAATTTCCCCAATTTTTTTGGGTCCCCTAACAAAACCCAATTTCTTTTTTTTTGTCCAGGGGGGGTTAGAGGACCTCACTGTTTTGGCAGGGGCAAATTATTTGTTTTGTGATCTCAACTTGGCTCCCCAAAAACCCTTGCTTGATTTTTCCCCCTCTGGGCGTTCTTCTGCCCCACATCGAGTGGTAAAAGGGGTTTTAACGTTTATTGCCACCTTTCGCTTCCATGGGGGGTTTTGGCGTCTTCTGCACCCCGGCGAAAGGGATTATAAAATTTTTTTCCCCCCCAAAACCCCCAGGGCCTTATGGTCGGGGAAGTTTGTTTTCCCCCAACATTCCCTTTCCCCGGGGGTAGTTTTATTGTAGAATAGGGCTCGATCCCCTTTCACTTGACCACGCACCGTGCACTGTGAAATTGGGGCCCGCCGCATTTTTGGCGCCCTCCTTTGCTTGGAGGCTTAATTTAAAACCCTTTTTTCGGAGCCCCTTTTTTGGAGGAATTTTCGTCCAATGTAAGGCTCTTCCAGGACATTTTTACCGGGGGGACCCTTTAAACTCCTCAGGTTCGTGGGAGGCGCAAAAAAGTGTCCTTTCGCGGCATACTTGTCAAAAATGGATCGACTTTAAAAAAGGGAATCAGCAGTTTAAATTATTTGTCCTTAGCTAAAAAATCCCCAATTTATTGGAGTCTTCCCCCAAAGCCCCTCGTGTTTAAACCGGGGGCCCTTTGGAACTGACGCAAAATCCGCCAGACAAATTTTCTGCTCCCTGGAGCGAAACATAATAGGGTATCGTTAAAAATTTTTTCCCCACGGTTTGTACGTTTGGAGTTTAAAAAGCCAGGGGCGGCACCCTTTGGGCCGGGCTTGAGAGATTTAGGGTTTCCCCCCTTTTTTATCCCACAAATTAAGAAGGCGGACGGGACATTAGGTTCCTCACGAAAATATTCCGGAGCCTTAGGGAATATTACCCAACCCCTACAACCTCCCCAATCCCGCCTGCCCAAAAAACTTTCCCCTGCATTCCATGCTCTTAAAGGAAATACCTCAGAAAAAGTACTCCCCACTTTTTCCAAAAGGTGTTGACCTCTTTAGAGGAGCCTTTCTCTTTAGGCAGAAATAGATTCTGCCCTAGCCTCCCCTTCCCGGGAGGGGAAAAGTCCTGACGACGGCTACACAGCCCAAATTTTTAAAAACCCTGAGGGGGGGATCTCTCTGTTCCACTTTACAAGTCTTTAAAATTGTCTCCAGTCGCCCCCATTTGGTTGGGCTTTTTTAAAGGTACATTAAAGGGGGATTTTCCCCGGACGGTAAAGACCCCTCTCTCTGCCCGAGCTACCGACCTATATCGTCCCCAACATGATGCTAAATTGTTCGCTAATTTAAAGCTTTTTCGACCCGTCCCTGTTTGGGGGACATTTAAAACACCCCGGGCCCGGTGGGTTTTATCCCCCCCAAAGGGGGGGCCAGGGAAAAAACCCCTTTAAAAAAATTTCATTAATCAAATACGTTTAAGGGGTTTAAAAGAAATTTCCCGGGATGCTGCTTTCAATAGACGCAGAGAAAGGGGCCCTTTATCGAGTTGAATTTGGGCCCTTTCCCCTCGGGGGTACTCTTTCCCTTGGCATAGGTCCGACCTTTTGCCAAAAAATTTGCGTTATACCCAAATCCCACAGGCCCCGGTTGGGGGCAAAGGGTTTGTCTGCCCCCCTTTTTCAAATTTGCAAAGGTACCAGGGGAGGGGTGGTTTCCTTTTGGGGCACCCCCTCTTTTATGCTTGGTGATGGAAACCTTGCAGGGGTATTCGGGTGAGGGCTTCCATCGTGGCATTCAGTGCGGGAACACCATGTGAAATGCTCTGCCTTGCGGATGGGCTTATTTTTATGTACTGAATCCCCTCATTTCTTACCCCCCATACTAAAGTATTACATGACTTGGGGTTTCAGTAAACCTAAGGGGGGAATTTTGTCCAAAAGTTTAGCTTTGAATTTCCTTTTAAAGGGGAGAGATGGTCGCCCAACTTGAACCCAACCCAAAATTCTTTTTTCCTGGGGGCCCCCAAATCTGTTAAAAAAACCCTTTGGGGTTCCCCCTTCCCCCGAACCCCAAAGCACCTTTGACCTTAAAATTTTTCCCCCTTTCACGACACATTCAAGGGGGATCTTCCAAATGGGATAAAAAAGGGCTTTTCCTGGCTAGGTCGAAAAAAAAGTCCTGAAAATGAAAATCTTGGCCCCCCCTCCTATTTTTTTCCAAACTATTCCCGTTCTGATTTCCCCAATCCCTTTTTTCTGCAAATGCGTAAATCAATCACGCAGTTTGTCGGGGTGGAAAAAAACCCCGAATTGCCAAAAAAAAACTTACCCGGGGCCCAAAACCCCGATGGGGGGCGTCCCCCCCAAACTTCCAGACCCCTATCTTGCCTCCCCAAACAGTAAGGATACGGACTCTTTTTCATTTTTGCAAAAATTCTAAACTTTTGGGGTTAACTGGAATCCGCAAGTACAAGTATCCCAAAGCTGCAATTTCCCTGGTTAAAACCCCCGAGTGGGTACCCAAAAAAGGGCCCCCTTTATCTACTTCCCCCGGTTTTCAAGATGTGATAAGGGGTCACAGATGTTTTCCCTCTTCGATTGGTTTTTTATTTTTTTTTTTGAAAGCCCGGGGGTCGCTTAATTCCCTTTTTTGGTAACCGGGAATCCCTGAGGGCAATGAGAGTTGGGGGAACTCGGTTGGGTGGAAGAGAGGGGGGTTTTGGGGAATTTTGAAAGTGGTTAAATTTGGGATAATGCTTATATCGTAACCCCGATCTTGCTGGGAAACACAGGAACTAGATTCTTTTTGATTTTATCTATCAGCTACGTTTTTGTTTTCTCTGCCTTTCGGCTCTCCCTTTAACCCCTTTTGTTGGACCCCCATATCTTTTTAAACCGGTTTTTGCAGAGGAAACCCCAAATACTCATTTTCTCTCAGGGTTAAAAAATTACTGGAGTCCCTGCTTTAACCTCTACCCTTGCCTTTCAGTGGCTTGGAAAAGGATTTTGGGGATCATTTTCGGGGCGGGTGGGCTGGAGGAAAATATTTACTCTTTCCCCTGGCCTTCGGTCTCAGTACGAAAAAAAAGGAGACGGGAAATACAAAATTATTACGCGATGGTAAAGAGTTCCCCCCTACTGCCCCCACGTTTACCCCTCAGTTTAGTTTTGCGGCCCTTGTTTTGGGGGGGAAGGCACGTTTTTACATATTTTGGGGGGGGTGCTTTCCTTTCAACCTTTTGGGTTTAGATAATTTGATTTCCCTCATTGATCAGCGGCGACAAAATTTCAGAATTTATCCGCCTTCCTCCTTTTTTGTTTGGGAAACAGCACCGGTTCACCCCCCCTCCCCCCCCGAAGGGGCATTTGCTCCCCCTTTCCCAATGAATCCCCCAAAGCAGTTTAAAACGGGCCTTGTGGCGCTCCCCCCTCTTTCTCCTTCACTTTCGGACTGGATTTTAAAGGGGGTGCACACGGTTTGTAGGAAAGGAGGAAATACGATGTTTCTCACATACCCAAACGAAGGGTTTTTTGAGGGGGCTGGGGAAAGGGGGTTATTTTTGTAGTTTGACCACCCTTCTCCTCCTTATATAGGGGGTTCTGCGGGTGTTTTGAGGGTTCCCGACCCTTTCCCCTAGTGGAGAGGCCCTAAATGGCTTCGTTGGGGTTCCCCTTCCCCAGTTAGTTAAAGTTTCCTTTTTGTTTCCTCTTTTGATGAGGCCTTTTTTATTTTTTGTGGCAAAAGTTTGGGGTTTATACAGTTTTATCCCCGCCTCCCCCTATTGGGTCACTGGTTTACCCCCCTTTCCCCCTCATCTTGCTGTCTCTCCCCCCAACCTTTTTATTTTCTTCCCGGGAAAAGTTTAAATTTAAAAGGGCCCTTTTTCAATAAGATTTAAATTTTAAAGGGAATTTTTTTAACCCCATGTTTTGTACACTCATGATATATCTTGGTCTTCCCGCGAAAATCGGCTGGCTTTCTTTTTAATCGTGACCTTTCCCCATCCTTTTCAAAATTTTTTCAACCCGTGGGTCTTGCGGGATTTTTTAAAATCATTTTGGTTACATATGCTTTTTTTTATTTGAAATTTATTGACGCTGTGTATTTTTCATTTCTACCCTTATGTTGTATCACCTATGCTATTTCAAAAAAATCTTTGAATGAGAAAAAAAAAAAAGAGGGGTGAAAAAATTTTTAAAATAAACAAAGGTTAAATTTAAATTTTTATTTAATTTTTAAATTTAAACAAAAAAATGGGGCAATCACTTGTCGAGAAAAATCTCGGTGCTTTTTGTAGATATTAGATTAAGAAAAAGCTTTTAATGTCCAAACAGTGCCCCTTCTAAAGGGAAGCAAGATATTAGGTGTATTAAAAGAGGGATTTTGGGCTCGGTTTGGGGAAAAGGGAGAGGCTTAAAAAAAATTTTTTCTTTTTTTAGGGTTTGGGAAAAGACGGTTTGGGGGGGACCATGAATTTAATTTTTAAAATAAGTATATAAATGGGCCCCCACAAAAAGTATGGGGGAAAAACGATTTCATTTTAAAAACCCCCCCAAAGACAAAGGGGCATTCCCTTTTGGGGGAAATTAAAAGGGTTCAATTTTCCAGAGGGAAAAAGTGTTCTTCATATGGGGGAACTGTAAATCTGTGGAAAAAGTGGCCCGAGGAAGCTTTGGGGGCAGCAGGTCGTTGTGAGTTTAAGAAAGGGTTTGATAATTACCCGAAAAATAAAAAAAAATCATTTGTATGTAGCCGTTTTAAAATTCTTGATTCAGTCGGTGGCAATTGGGAGCAGAAATTAAAAAATTTAATTTTTGGGCAGATTGGTTCTTTTCCCTTTTGGGGATCAAGTCTTCTTTAGTTGAGGAAAACTTAGTTAAGGGTTTTTATTCAAAACCCCCCCCCCCCCCCCCTTTTTTCCACCTCTTTCCCAGCCTTTTTTGAAATTGCTGGCATATGTCTTTTTTAAACCCTAAAACTATGTTCCACTGACCCTTTTTTGGGCACCCGGTTTTCCAACCCCCTTACCAAAAAAAGAAAAAATTTTCAGCCCGTTTAAATGAAATTTTTTTGAAAACAAAACCCCCTGCCCAAACCCTTTTGCACACAAAAAATATTTACTTTAAAATAAAAAAAGAACAACCTACCAGTAACTATGAACAGAAAACAAAGGTCTCCCAAAAAATAACAACCCAAATTTAATTCCACCTCCAAAACCCGGACATTTCATGAATTTCTCTAAATTTTTGCTGGCAATAACCGCCCTTTGTGGTTGGCACCAAAATTTGGGTGTCCTATTTTTGCAAAGTTTTTGCGTAGGGCGGGGAAATCGAATGAAATTTAGTTTTAAAGGAAATGTCTCCCCCTGGGTTTCAAAGAATGCATGAAAGAAATTCTCTGTTCCCCTTCTGGTTCAGACTAATTTGCATAAACTCCTTGCTTGTAAAGATAAAACTCCCTGCTTTCAGATGCTAATTGATTAGATTAAAATTCTCAAATACTTGGAAAGGGCTTCTTTTTGTTCCCCAAAAAAAAAAAGCCCCAATTACAGAGCTGTTTTTTTGAGATAAAATCAAGCTTTTTTTTTGTTTTTCAGACAGGACCCCTGACTGAAAAATGCAGACCGTGTGGTTGGGTCACTCTCGTTATTATTGAACAAACGCCCCGGGGGGATTTTTTACTGGTCGTTATGAGGGAACTGAAATAGCCCTGGAGGTAATAAATTACTTGTAAACTCTTTAGGGAAAAAAGAGGAA
Source organism: Phyllomedusa bahiana (assembly GCA_025379985.1). NCBI lineage: Eukaryota > Metazoa > Chordata > Amphibia > Anura > Hylidae > Phyllomedusa > Phyllomedusa bahiana. Next base: position 11,369 of record JAODAL010008919.1, read on the forward strand.
CAATGCAATTATTTTGGGAAAAAAAATTTTTTTTTGTGTTTCCCCACAAATTTTAAAGCTATTTTTGTAGGAGGACAACCCCCTTTTAAAAGATGGAAAAAACCTTTCCCTTTCCCTTTTCCTTATTTTAAGCAGTGTAACTCTGAAGGACCTTGCATGTTGTGCAATGCATGGACAGTTCATTGATTTTAATGGGAGCTGTGCAATGCTTTACTTTTCCTGTATTGGTGTTGCAGTGGGATTAAAGACTCACTGCCTGATTACCCCACAGATCGCAGCTAATTGCTTAAAGGGCACAAGCAACCCGATAACTGAGTTTTGTCATTTTTTAAATTGGGAAAAAAAGGGAAAAAAAACCTTTTTAATTTTCTTAACTGGCTGAGATAATTGATTATTCTTTATTACTTTATATTTTTTAAATTTTTATTTGTTTTTAGTTCTTTTTTTTACTTTAAAGAAAATCCCGCTCCCCATACAAATTAATGTTACCTGGATACCAGGGTCACATGACCTGTGTGGTGGCCACATGATAAGACTGCAGGGGTAATAATATTGGAGAAGTTCTGCTCCTCCATACACTACTGTTACCTGGATTGCATGGTCACATGACCTGTGTGGTGGTCACATGATAAGATGCTGCTGGCAGTAGTAATACTGGAGGACTTCTGCTCCTCCATACACTACTATTACCTGGATACCAGGGGTCACATGACCTGTGTGGTGGTCACATGATAAGACGCTGCTGGAGGTAGTAATACTGGAGAAGTTCTGCTCCTCCATACACTACTGTTACCTGGATACCAGGGTCACATGACCTGTGTGGTGGCCACATGATAAAATGCTGCTGGAGTAAGTAATACTGGAGAAATTCTGCTCCTCCATACACTACTTTTACCTGGATACCAGGGTCACATTCTACATATGGTGGTCACATGAATGTTTAGTTCATATGGTTACTGCATGGAAACCATTGCTATGGGTATAAATGTGGTCTGTACCTTTTTTCCCCTAGGTAGGGGCTACTGCATTTGGTAAAACAGAGGTAAAAAAACAGAATTTTTAAAACATGTATAATAGAAAATTGTATGGTTTCCTATTATATATATATATATATTTATGTAAGAAATAAAAACATTCTGACGTGGACAGTACCTTTAATATCTCCTCGATGCCAAGTCCTGATGCACCAAGCTCCCGTCTGTAATATACATTCCCGTCGCTATGGCGTATACAATACACATTCGGTCTAGGTGCCGTCATACGACCTACTATGCATATTTTAATAAACATTTAGATCAAAATAATAAAACTATCCAAGCATCTCAAGCTCTCGTCAAGAAACAAGTTTCAAGGCACGGCTTTGACAGTGAGAATTGATGGGTTTTGTGGGCCTGTGATAGGTCGTGCATCATGTATTCTGTTTATGCATGGTACTTCTATGCAAGAGCAGTTTGTTAATATTCTCAATCCTTGCTGTTGTTTGAAATGCATAATAATAATTTTGATTGTATTTTGACCTTGTCTGGAGGATCTGTGTTCTTGATTCACTAGAGATCAGTAACAGATCAGTCACTTTTATGACTGGCTTCCTGTAAACAGATCATTTGCTACAGAAAAGATGGGTGGGTATCACATTAACAGCAAAGGCTGACAAGACATACAATGTTCCTGTCCCTGTATATACACACACAAAACAAGTACAATAAGGGTAAGATCACACGATCACACAAATTCTGCACTAAAAATCTGTAGCTGAGGCTATTAATTTAAGGGGATGCCCATCCACAGCATGCCCATTAGGTTATGGAAATGTTGCATATATCCTGCATATATATAAAAATATACAGCAAATTTGTGGAAATTCCACACACTACATTGCAGATCTTGCTTTGAATTTGCTGTGCAACCCTAGCATTGGCATTATGGTGGATAATGTTGCGCTTCTGGTTCAGGGCAAAGTCAAACTTGACCCAAATTCGATTGAGCCTGAACTGATTTTTGATGATATTTGCAAGATATTTGGGCCAGAAGTGATATCAGGCAGAAGTGATGGTGCTGCAGGACTGAAAGAAGCGGGGAACAGGTAAGTGAACCTATTCAAACCCATTAATAAAGACGCTAGCCCCGATTTATGCTCCATACATGCCCTACATCCATATCCCCCTGCACCAGACCATATACAATAGCCATCTATAAGTTTTTCTTTGGTCACGTACCTCGCCACTTTCTAAAATAAACACCACTATAAATACAATAAAAAAAATAAAAGTGAAACCCTTAATCAAAGGGTCAGGGACAAATGTGTACTCACTTTGTCAATCAGGGACAAGTATATGCTGCCACTATAAAAGCGTCGATATAACCTACGCTACCTCCATACAGAAACCACATACTGGTCAGACACCAGCTCAGGTCGCATCACATGGCAGTGACTACTGATCCAACACAGTAGCAAAACAACCCCTGAAATCCAGGGACTCACAAGAGACGTCTCATCTGATGAGTCGTTCTCTTCTCTCACGAGTCGTTCTTTTTCCCTTTTCTTCTCCATCTAGTCCAGATCAACATGCTGACTTCTCCCGGTTACAACTTGTCCTGCAGAATTCCTCAGGCTTCAAGCTTACCAGGTTGAATAGCAGCGCAGAGCACCGTTGGCACTTTGCTCCACTGTGACTGCGCAGTCCCGGAATTTGAGGGCATTTGCCCTTGATTTCTGGGCCTTGCCTCTGAATACTCAGGACAGAGGGCCTGGGCATTCTGAGGTATGATGCGCTAGCCGGGCCGAGTTAGATTGAAAAAATTTTGATTCAGGACATACCAAAGTCCAATTTTTTGACAAGTTCATTTGAACTGGTTTTAACCAAACAGTGACAGATTCCCAAATTAGCAATTTGTAGTACAGTGGTCCCATAACATACAATGCTATTGTATGTTCAAATTATGACTTTATGGATAACTGGAATTGCTTCTGAAAACCGAACATAATGCAAAATGATGATTAAAGTCTATTAAGCAGATAACTAATTTAGAAAAATCGCGCCCATCCATATAACACCAGAAAGCTGATGGCAACTGGAAATCACGTTCTATGATGAGGACAGGAGCTTATTTGTGTCATGTGCTTTATACACAATAAACGCCCAAAAAATTGAAATGGACCCCTCACCTGGTTTCTAAAGGAGCCACTCATCCTGACACATGTAAGAGCAGTACAGGACATGTTGTACCGCACTGTACTGTTGAGAGACAGGTAAAATGTTCATGGTAGTTGGTTGGTTATTCTAGTTCATCACATGTGGTGCAGATAGAGTTTGTGACATGTATGGTGAGTGTGGTACAAAGTGCAATGTCCTAATTTTTTAAAAATTGTATACTAAGGGGAATTGAAATTGAAGGGACCACTATAATAATTAGTTGCAATTTTTGCATATGCCATTCTTAAATAGGTTGTTCAACTCCTTTTTTGGCAGACGTATAATGATGAGCCGCCCAGAAAAAAAAACAAAAAACATACTCACCTCTGCATTGACGTTCATTCCAGCAATGTTTCTCCAAGTCCTCTCCCTAGTTCTTCTGTTAACTTCTGGCTACAGAATAACTGAACAACACCACTGTGGTCTCTAATGGGTTGCAACAGTCATGTGACACCACTCAACATCAAAGTTTGGAAGTGAAGGCTCCAAACAGTGAAGTTGGGCAGTGTCACGTGACTTCTGCAGCTAATCACAGGACGCAGAGATGATTTTCTGCTCGGCCAGAGATAGATAACAAAAGACCTTGGGAGAAGACAGAGAGACGCATCGCTGGAACAAACATCATTCCAGAAGTAAGTATGGCTTTTAATTTTTTCTTAGGGGTTCGTTAGCAAACATTCTCTAACAAAAGGAGAAAAGGACAACCCCTTTAAAAGGTATTTCCAAACCTAATAGGACTTTTCTTTATTTTCTTTGATTATATAAAAGAATTTTTGTAAATATTGTCAGTGCACAGCTTGTATAACAATGTAAATTTAGTGTGCCCTCAAAATCACTCAACACACAGTCATCAATGTCTAAACTACTGGCAACAAAAGTGAGTACAGCCCTAAGTGAAAACAGACAAATTGGCGACATGTATGAACGGGGCTGCGCCAGAATTCTGGCCTTAAACAGCTGTAGTCCAGTACTATAGATGTATAAACGGCATACTCCAAAGTTTTGGGGCGTTCTGGGAGCGTGTCGCACCACATTAGTAGAAGTAGGCACATTTATGATTCTTTGACGCCAAACTTTGGGCAGAACAGTTAGAACAGCCATTCCAGGGTAAAGGTGGTGCCTGAGCCTGAGTTGTCGTTTTGGCTCTACACTGCCTTGTATGTATGACCTGCAGAAGAAAAGCCAGACCAGGGTAAAGGTGGTGCCTGAGCCAGACTTGTGGTATTGGCTCTACACTGCCCTGTATGTATGACCTGCAGAACAACAGCCACCAGGGTAAAGGTGGTGCCTGAGCCAGACTTGTGGTATTGGCTCTACACTGCCCTGTATGTATGAACCTGCAGAAGAACGCCAGATCAGGGTAAAGGTGGTGCCTGAGCCAGACTTGTGGTATTGGCTCTAGACTGCACCTGTATGTATGACCTGCAGAAGACCAGACCAGGGTAAAGGTGGTGCCTGAGCCAGACTTGTGGTATTGGCCCTACACTGTCCTGTATGTATGGGCTGCAGAAGAACAGCCAGATCAGGGTAAAGGTGGTGCCTGAGCCAGACTTGTGGTATTGGCTCTACACTGCACCGGTATGTATGACCTGCAGAAGAACAGCCAGACCAGTTAAAGTGGTGCCTGAGCCAGACTTGTGGTATTGGCACTAGACTGCGCCTGTATGTATGACCTGCAGAAGAACAGCCTGACCAGGGTAAAGGTGGTGCCTGAGCCAGACTTGTCGTATTGGCACTACACTGCCCTGTATGTATGACCTGCAGAAGAACAGACCAGGGTAAAGGTGGTGCCTGAGCCAGACTTGTGGTATTGGCACTACACTGCCCTGTATGTATGACCTGCAGAAGAACCTCCAGACCAGGGTAATGGTGGTGCCTGAGCCAGACTTGTGGTACTGGCTCTACACTGCCCTGTATGTATGACCTGCAGAAGAACAGCCAGACCAGGGTAAAGGTGGTGCCTGAGCCAGACTTGTGGTATTGGCTCTACACTGCCCTGTATCTATGACCTGCAGAAGAACAGCCAGAGCAGGGTAAAGGTGGTGCCTGAGCCAAACTTGTGGTATTGGCTCTACACTGCGCCTGTATATATGACATGCAGAAGAACAGCCAGTCCAGGGTAAAGGTGGTGCTGAGCCAGACTTGTGGTATTGGTCTACACTGCGCCTGTATGTATGACCTGCAGAAGAACAGCCAGACCAGGGTAAAGGTGGTGCCTGAGCCAGACTTGTGGTATTGGCACTACACTGCCCTGTATGTATGACCTGCAGAAGAACAGCAGACCAGGGTAAAGGTGGTGCCTGAGCCAGACTTGTGGTATTGGCCCACGACCGTGCCTGTATGTATGACCTGCAGAAGAACACCAGACCAGGGTAACGGGGTGCCTGAGCCAGACTTGTGGTATTGGCTCTACACTGCGCCTGTATGTATGACCTGCAGAAGAACAGCCAGACCAGGGTAAAGGTGGTGCCTGAGCCAGACTTGTGGTATTGGCTCTACACTGCGCCTGTATGTATGACCTGCAGAAGAACAGCCAGACCAGGGTAAAGGTGGTGCCTGAGCCAGACTTGTGGTATTGGCTCTACACTGCCCTGTATGTATGACCTGCAGAAGAACAGCCAGACCAGTTAAAGGTGGTCCCTTAGCCAGACTTGTGGTATTGGCACTAACTGCGCCTGTATGTATGACCTGCAGAAGAACAGCCAGACCAGGGTAAAGGTGGTGCCTGAGCCAGACTTGTGGTATTGGCTCTACACTGCACCTGTATGTATGAGCTGCAGAAGAACAGCCAGACCAGGGTAAAGGTGGTGCCTGAGCCAGACTTGTGGTATTGGCTCTACACTGCCCTGTATGTATGACCTGCAGAAGAACAGCCAGACCAGGGTAAAGGTGGTGCCTGAGCCAGACTTTGTGGTATTGGCTCTACACTGCACCTGTATATATGACCTGCAGAAGAACAGCCAGACCAGGGTAAAGGTGGTGCCTGAGCCAGACTTGTGGTATTGGCACTAGACTGCGCCTGTATGTATGACCTGCAGAAGAACAGGTTCATATATTCTGGCGCAGTCTATACTACCTTAAAGCGATTTAGAACTGGTCTATCAGTGCCTGAATTCATACATGTCACCCACTGTGTCCAATTTGCCATTCTCCCTTCACTGTGTTGTGTCCCGTTCATGTTACAAGGTCTTAGGTGTGAATAGGGAGCAAGTGTATTAAATTTGGTGTTATCACTCTCACACTCTCTCATACTGACCACTGGAAGTTCAGCATGGAACCTCATGGTAAAAAACTCTGTGAGGATCTGATTGTTGCTCTACTTAAAGATGGCCTAGGCTTTAAGAAAATTGCCAACAACCTGAAACTGAGCTGTAGCACGGTGGTCAAGACCATACAGTGGTTTAACAAGACAGGTTCCACTAAGAACAGACCTCATCATGGTCATCCAATGAAGTTGCGTGCACGTGGACAGAGTCAAATCCAGAGATTGCCTTTTAAAATAGACGTATGTGTGCTGCAAGCATTGCTGCAGAGGTTAAAGGGGCGTGGGTTAGCCTGTCAGTGCTCAGACCATACGCTGCATACTGCATCACATTGGTCTGCATGGCTGTCATCCCAAAAGGAAGCCTCTTCTAAAGATAATGCACAAGGATGCCTGCAGATTGCTGAAGACAAACATACTTAGGACATGAAACAACTAAGAGAAAAGTAGATAAGCTCACCCTTCTTTGGCATTTATGTATTCAGCTTCCGAGTGAAGATTTTCCTCCTGCCATTCATTTCCTTACGCCCGGATGAACAGTTGGCGTGCGGTACTTGTAGTAGTTCCAATATAGAATGACCATCCAGCGTGTTTGAATAAAAGCAGGTATTTTATTTGAAATAAGCCTTAAGCAAACAGCATAATTTCTATTTACCTGCACCTTTTAGCTGTTTGCTTAAGGCTTATTTCAAATAAAATACCTGCTTTTATTCAAACACGCTGGATGGTCATTCTATATTGGAACTAATACTTAGGACATGGATTACTGCAACCATGTCCTGTTGTCTGATGAGATCAAGATAAACTTATTCAGTTCAGATGGTATCAGGCGTGTGTGGTAGCAACCAGGAGAGAAGTACAAAGACAAGTGTATCTTGACTACAGTCAAGTATGATGGTAGGAGTGTCATGGTTTGGGGCTGTTTAAGTGCTGCCAGCTGTGGGGCTACACTTCATTGAGGGAACTATGAATGCCAATGTGTACTGTGACATACTGCAGCAAAACATGATCCACTCCCTTCAGGGCCATAGGTCAGTATTCCAACATGATAACTACCCCAAACACACCTCCAAGACGACCACTGCCTTGCTAAAGAAAATGAGAGTAAAGGTGTGGGACTGGCCAAGCATGTCTCCAGCCCTGAACACTATAAAGCATGTATGGGGCATTATCAAACGGAAGGTGGAGGAGCGCAAGGTCTCTGACATCCACCAGCTCCGTGATGTCGTCATGGAGGAGGGAAGAGGATTCCAATGGCTGCAACCTGTGAAGCTCTAGTGAACTCCAGGCCCAAGAGAGTTAAGGCAGTATTGTGCTTGCCAACAAGGGTTTTTATCACCAAGTATTAAGTCTTGTTTGCCAGAGGGATCACATACTTGTTTCTCTCAACAAAATGCAAATACATTTCTATAACTTATACCATGTGATTTTCTGGATTTTATTTTGGATATTCTATCTCTCAATGTTAAAATTAACTTACCCTTAAAATTATTGACTGTTCATGTCTCTGTCAGTGGGCTAACTTACACAATAAGCACGGGAATAAATACTTATTTCCTTCACTGTAATTGTGAGGATAATGCTAAAAGATAGCCCTAAAGTCCTTGATTACCTCAAGGTTATGAGTGTTGATCCCATCACAAAGGGTATGCCTGTGCCTCTTATAGAAGGGATATCTGCATATATGCTTTGATCAGTATCGATTATGGAACATATGGAATTTAAGTGGCAGAGATCAGACTGAAGCCACATTCTACATCCCGATCCCATACATATAGCAGTTGTGGCTATTTGATCTTAGCACTATAGCAAATCACTGTGCAGACGTGTCCAAAGCTATCCGCCTGGAGTTTTAATGTACATTGAAATTAAGTCCATAAATATTATATATCTTGAATTATTTATAGCAAAAAGAAGGGGAACACCCTGTAGTCTCAAATTATAGCACAATCTTGAGTGCTCCGCAATGTGAGATTCCAGATAACTAAGATTCTGTGAATGGGCAACTGACCAGAAATGGGCAAAAACTGAATTATTCCTTTTTGACAATATTTTTACTTTGATGTATGAATGTTACAAATTGAAGCTTTGCCTTTGATGCCAGGATAACCGAGATGGAAATAATTATGTTATGCAGTAACTTCTTTGGCAGTATTTTTATAGTATCTCTTCCATGTAATAGGTACCAGGCAGCGTGCCAATAATGCGATGAATACAGAGAGGGAACAAACAAATAGGTAGAACCTGTGATATGAGAAGAAGGTTGAATCAGCATGTATTGCTTCCCACCCACTGACACTCCAGCAACATAATTCATTAAAGTCATTCACGCACTTGCCTTGCCACCGAACACTTCATTAATATGCATTAAGAAGTTTATCAGCCTTATCATTGTAATGGAGAGGAATACTAGCATTCTAGCCATTAGACTTAGTGATTGTGCTAGTATCTGAAACCATTATGCCCCCCCAGGAGCTAGGTGAAATTGGCTTTATATCTTATAAATCCCAAATCTTTGACAACCAAAAATGGACTGGTTATTTATATTGTGGCAGAGTGACCTCAGGTGGTCGCATTCCATTGCCACTGAATGTTATACAGCAGGAGACCTGCGAGATATGTGTCACCAAAGTGCCTGGTCTCAGTGGGGGAAGTCTGCAATGTTGGGTTAGTAACCATAGGTTAATGACAGTTTTTAGTATTAGTATAGCAGCTCAGCAGCTAATTTGGGCTGATTTTCCGGAATGGCTATAGTGATGGGTGGGAGGCCATTCTGACATTACAGGTAAGGACTTGCATGCCTATTAAAGCCTGTTCCTTCAAGGCACCAGGGCTGTGTCATTCACTGCCAAGAGTATGGAGCAGCAGAAGAACTGAGGAGAAGGCTCTAACCCCCAGGCTTAAGGGAAGCAGGAACCAGTGGTGGCTGGTGTGATTACTTATTGTATGGTGCTAGGTGGAAAGCCCAGACCCCTGATAGACAGTGTCTCTGTGTGTTTTTGTTATATTTTGCTCCTGTTCACTGACCTGTGCATGAATAAAGCTGGCAGAGGCCAGTTTGAAATTACAGCCCTGTAGCCTTGTAGTCCAAGTGACATAATTGAGCCAGTCCCACTTACCAAAGTTGCAATCCCAAATCATATGTATATATATACACAACTCAGTCAAGGACAGCAGCTAAATGGGCTGGATGAGATTTATTAAGTTCCAGGTAGGTTGTCACAGGACCGTACAACCATACACAACAGTCAATGTGGTCTCACAGATATTCTTGGGGAATAATAGTGCCAAAATGGTAGTTGGAAGTCTTGGTTATGTTCTTCCAAGTGACTTCTCTGACATGTCACATTGTCTTGCCGGAAGATCCCTTCTGCCCCAGGGAAGACAATCAGCATGTATTGGTGTATGTGACCTGAAAGGATGGATTCATACCCAAATTGGTTGACAGTGTCTTTCACAAGGATGGGCTGGCCCAGAGAATGCCACACAAACATTCTCCAGACCATAACGCTACCACCACTAGTTTGTGTTCTTCCACAATGGTTGCAGGGTGTTCGTTCTCTGATGTATATTGCCTGACATGCTAACATCATCTACTCAATTAAGTAAAAAAAAGACTCATAAGAGAAGAAAACACTTTGCCAATCAGTGCAGGTCCAATTTCTATACTACCATAAAAATTGAGGCCTTTTCTGCTTATGCAGCTTGGTTAGCAGACTTGCAATGATCATATGTTTGCTTCGTAACCGCTATGCAGTAGGGTTCACTAAACTGTTGTATTAGGCACATGTTTGGTCACCCTGGGTCATTTTGGTGGTGAACTGCTCCACTGTATCGTATAAGTCCTCCCTCGCACACCTTTATATTCACCTTTCACATCAATTGCAAGAAGTTTCTACGTTGCTTATGCGCAATGGAGCCATTTGTCCACTCAGTGAAGTGGTTGCTATTGTTTAAGTCCGCCAAAAAAAACAAAAGACTCACTAGAATGGCTCATTTAGCACTGAACAAGTTAGGAGGATGTTCTGAGAGGGAATAATAGAACACTCGTCTAACTCGAGGAGCAGAGTCTTTCTTTAGACCTTTGTTTATACTGTTGACCTCTTCAAAAAGATTTGGGTGTTGCTGCACAGCACTTTTCAGGCCATGGTCTTAGATTGGTGTTGGGTTTATAACAGACACCAACAGAAAAAAAGAAAAGCCCAAGCACAACAGAGGACAGAGTCACAAATTAGAATACCATGGTACAGGTTAGTATTCGAGTAGGAAAAGAAATATATAGAGAAGAGCCAGAGCCCTTTCTAATACCAGCGTGCCATATTGGCAACTGTGGTTGATCAAACATGGTTTCATGTTAAGTAATGGCTTGTAAGCATTCTAGTCCTTGGTACAGCTATAATAGGGCTTTCTATTAATTCTAATATACCAAGCCTGGTACATAAAACTGGATCCTTCAGCCCTCAACAGGCTATTTTTGACTCTCGGATTTAGCACAAAACAATGGGATAAGTTAGAAACGATGCTGAGTACAAATGAGTAAAGCATCTCTAATTTCAACAATTTAGCACAAATTAAAGCAAATTATACATATCCATTCTGTCGGAAGACCGACCGAACAGTTGGAAAAATGATTAAAAGTGTAATCCTGTTAGAATAAAAAAAGAAACATATACAGAATGTCTTTTAATCAGCCCCTTTGTGAACAAGGCAAAGAAGGATCTTGAAATTGCAATCAAGTCAGAAATCCTTTGTGGAGAATATTGCCTCGGAAATGAACCTTGTTTCTAAAACACGGCACATAATAGAAAAATGTACATTTATTAAGCAGAGGTGGACTGCGAAAATTCAATTTATACTGCAAACAAATAGCGGAAAAACTGAATGCAAAATTGTTTTCTATTAAATCTTGTATTGTAAGGGTTTAATTTTTACATGTGATGTATCAATCTAAAAAAAATAATTCTGGAATTTTAACACGCTGAATTGGCTTTGGATGGTTTTTTGTGCAAACCTTCTGTTAGCACTGCCTCCTCATACAATGTACCATACAAAAAAATACCATACAGTGCCTCACTGTAAGCACCAAACACTATGATGCCCATGAAAAAGTGCAATACATTGGCAAAATTACAATTTCAACACTTATATCAGTAGTTCATTGAGGGAACTTCTGTGAGGTGAGCTGGCTTGGTGGGTACATAAAGTCATAGTTGCCAACTTTTGAAAAAATTTGCATGGCCACGCCCATCTTGACGGTATGCCACGCCCCTTCAAAAGCCACACCTACTCCACCTAACTGCATAACGGCTTTGGAAGAAAGCCAGGTAGATGCCCTTATAGCCAGGTAGTAGCCCCCCATAACCAGGTAGTGCCCCTTACAGGCAGGTAGATGCCCTCTCTGTAGCCATGTAGAGCCAAATTTGTAGCCAGGTAGATGCCCCCCGTTGTTAGCAAGGTAGATGCCCCCCATTGTTTGCCAGGTAGTGCCCCCATTGTTTGCCAGGTAGTGCGTGCCCCCATTGTTTGCCAGGTAGTGCCCCCATTGTTTGCCAGGTAGTGCCCCCTCTGTTGGCCAGGTAGATGCCCCCATTGCTTTCCAGGTAGTGCCCCCTCTGTTGCCAGGTAGATGCCCCCATTGTTTGCCAGGTAGTGACCCCTCTGTAGCCAGGTAGTGCCCCCATCGTTAGCCAGGTAGTGCCCCCATTGTTAGCCAGGTAGTGCCCCCATTGTTAGCCAAATAGTGCCCCCATCGTTAGCCAGGTAGTGCCCCCCATGCCCCCATTGTTAGCCAGGTAGTCCCTCCATTGTTGCCAGGTAGACCCCCATTGTAGCCAGGTAGTGCCCCATTGTAGCCAGGTAGTACCCCCAGGAGTAGCGAGGTAGTGCCCCCATTAGTAGCCAGGTGTAGTGCCCCCCATTGTCGCCAGGTAGTGGCCCCCATGGTAGCCAGGTAGTGCCCCCATTTTTAGCCAGTGTCCCCATTGTGCCAGTAGTGCCCCCATTGTTAGCCAGGTAGTGCCCTTAGCCAGGTAGTGCCCCTCTGTTGCCAGGTATTGCCCCCATTGTAGCTAGGTAGACCCCCCATTGTAGCCAGGTAGTGCCCCCATTGTAGCCAGGTAGTGCCCCCATTGTTAGCCAGGTAGTGCCCCCTCTGTTGCCAGGTATTGCCCTCATTGTAGCTAGGTAGTGCCCCCATTGTAGCCAGGTAGACCCCCATTGTAGCCAGACAGTGCCCCCCTAAAACTAATAAAAAATAAAATAATAAAATCCACTTACCTGACCAGGCTCCTGCAGAGCGGCCCGCTCCTGGACATCTCCTCAGCAGTGTCACAGGGGAAGTGAGTGCAGCCGCGCGTCACTTCCTCTGTGACGCTGACATGTGTGTACGGCGCACAGCGGCGTTGGACATACAGGGGGAGGAGGCAGGAGGGAGCGCTCCCTCCTGCCTCCTCCCTGCTCAGCGAGACTCCGGGCGGGTGAGCGGACCCTGCGCCCGCTTCACCCGCCTGTGGGAACGGACCGGCGGCGCCGGAGTAGCGCACCAGCGCTACTCCGGGGCCGCGGCAATTTAAAGGACCCCCGCCGCCTGCTGGCGGCGGGAGAAATGCCAACTCCCCCGGGAGGGCGGGGGGGGACCCCAAATAGCGGGACCCCCCCCGCCAAAAACGGGAGAGTTGGCATGTATGCATAAAGTGTGTGACATACTGTCTGTACACATATCCCTCGTTGCTGTCATGGATAAATGGGGCAGTTTGTGAACTGTTAATGGTCTGATGTGGTGAAACTACAATGTGATTGGACTAATGGCACCTCTGGGTAGAAGCAAGGTGGAAAATGCAGAGCCATTGATTTGGGAACATCACCTTTGCTACAAAAGTGTGCGAGGGTGGGCCAACATACTACAGTGGAGCAGCTCACCACTACAATGAACAGGGGGCAACCAGATGAGTGACTAAAATAACAGTTCAGGGAATCCTATTGTGTATGTGACTCCAAAGAAGACAGGTGTCACTGCATGTAATGATGACAGTAGGCACTAACACGTTGTCGTTGGTAAATGGGTGTGGACCCACTGTGATTATTGCAGGAAAAGATGAAAGAGATGGAGGCCCACTCTAGGGAGTGGAGTCTAAGGGGCCACCGGTCTTCACCGGAGCCCACCGCATGGCCGAACGGACTTTGCTGTGGGGAACCCCCAGGTCACTATATACCTGCTGTTACTTGTCGCTGTGCAAGCCTGTTACTCTCCTGCGACTGTGCTACCTGCCTACGGGTACACCTGTGGTGTCCTGTTGTCCATTCCTGCACCGGCTATCCTGTTCTGCAATTTGGCTACCTCTGCGAGTTATACCATCCACGCTCGCAGGAGCCAAGAGGATCCGCCATTTACCAACGATCGACGGGTCAGTGCCTTCTGACAACGGCAGATCATGACCTTTGCTATTCAAGTTGTATCAGCAGAAAAGGCTTCAATTTTCACTGCAGTATCAGAATTGGACTTCCACTGATTGGCAAAGGGTTGAGTCCTGTTTTCTAATTCAGAACAAACACCCTATGGTCTGGGGGGCGTTCTCATGCCATTCAGTGTGCCACTCATTCACGTGGAAAGCACTCAACCAATTATATTATGGATCCATTCTTGCAGATCAAGTACACCGATACATGCTAATTGCCTTCAATAAGGGAGGATGGGATCTTCCAGCAAGGCAAAGCGACATGTCACACAGCTAGAAATGTCCAACATTGGTTGCAAGAGCAGGACTAAGACGTCCAAGTACTACCCTGGCCTCCTCATTTCAAGACTCGATCCCAATGAGGTGGGACGAACTTGATGGTAGTGTTGGCTCTATGGATCCTCCAGCAGCTGTGGGATGCAGTCAGCATGGCTCATATACCTGTGACAACCTACCAGAACCTTACTGAATCACTATGACCCCATCTAGCTGCACATGGTAGTTACTCTGGATATTAGCTGCTGCTCATAACATGTTACTTGACTGTGAGTAACAGTGTCACAAAAACCATTGTCATCAAATGCAAAATTATTATATTATTCAGTACCTAAATGGCAGACTTTTATAACATCTATGTTAGTTGTACCACCCAATGCTCAAATAAAGGCAATAAATATTGACCAAATAAAAATGACATACATGCGATTAACTAAGAAAAAAATCAATATTGGGCTTTTCACCTCATCCATAATGCTTAGTTTTTTATTACTATGTTTAGGTCTTAAAAATGTTGGTTATCCCATAGTTAATTCTCTCCATAGCTAATAACAAACTAGACTTGACACATATAAAAGAGCAGGTGGTTGGCAGCAATGGTAGGTCTCGTACTCAACCATACAGACAAATGCAGTACCAAAGGTTTAAAAGTCATTTACAATTGAAAGCTCATCCTTAGCATAGGCCATCAATATCAGATTGGTGAGGGTCCAATTGATGGTGCCCCCACAGATCATCTGCTTTAAAGGGATCAAACCTGTAATAACCTGCACAGCTGCCATGCATGTTTAATGCTTAAACCAGAGACGGGCAATTGAGCCAATGGCTCAATTGCCATGGGTAAAACCATGGGAAGTGGAGTCTAAGTCTAAGGAGCCTCCTGGTTTATCACCCTATAACCCCTCTTTAGGGATCTGAACATTTCCTAAAGGTACTCCCAGGTCATAATCCCTTACACAATCACTCATGGTGACAGGTGACATCAAGTGCAGAACCACATAACAAAGAGTAAGTACAATGTCTGGGGTCAAGCCAAAGGTCAAATACAAGAAGAACGAAATGCTCTAAAAAACCACAGGAACAACAACAAGAGCCAAGTGAGGAGGTGAGGGTGGTGTTCTTTTAAACCACCACAGCCACAGAGAACTGCATGCAGTGGTGAGTAGGTAAGTACCCCTGCTGGCAGCTGCAGTAATGAGTCATACCACATTTTATTACAGCTAATCTGTGTGATGTGCAAGGAACTGTGCTCACTAGAGTTCCACGGCCCCTTTAAAACATATGGTTTGCAGGGGTACTAAGAGTTAGATCCTCACCATTAAGGATAAGTCCTTTAAACATATTAGTTGGTAGTTAAACAGAGCTGGATAGAAGCCAAATGCAAGACAAGGGAGCACAAAAAATGAAAGGTTAGTAAACAAAGCAGGTAATCTAAATGAGGTAGTGAGACCCAGTGAGTCAATTGTGGTCAGTCACCGGCACTAATAATCAACAGGTAAATAAAAGGGCCACATGTATGAAAACTGTCTTGGTCTAACACTCACTTTGTTGCCCATAGTAGGCAATCAGTGCGCCCCTCTCCTTCCATATAGTGCTCTGGAAAAATGAGAGGGGTAGTCAGGTTGCTATGGGTTCTGATTGGTTGCTGTGGGCTCTGATTGGTTGCTATGGGCAACAAAGTGAGTTTTAGACCTAGACAGTTTTTATACATGTGGCCCTAAGTCACAATTATAGATAAACACGATCTAACTAACTAAAATACTAACACATACAAATTGTACTGTTCATGCCTTTTATTCAGTACACAGTAAACATCCATAGTGCAGGGAAAAAAAGAAACTGAATCCTTGAATTGAAAAACCTGTAGATCTCCCCTTAGCAGCAATCACTTACTCCAAATGTTTTCTGTAGGTGCAGGGTGACCACCACTATAACTAGCAACTAAGGCTATGTTCACACGGCGTTATTGCGGGGCGTACAGTACATTACGCCGGGTTTTTGGGAGTCGCACTGATCGGCGCGTACTCCCACGACCTGCCGGCCCCATTGACAGTCATTACTCGCGGTGCGTATTCGCCGCAAGTAATTGACATGTCACTTATCTCCACGCGCGTACAATACGATCGAATTGTACGCGTGAGGAGAGGAGGCGTTATCCATAGTTCTCTATGAGAACTATGGATTACTGTAATTTCAGCGCGCATCTTGCTTGTATTAGAGCACAAATACGACGCGAAATGCGCGCCAAAATTAGCCCGTGTGAACATACCCTAAGGCAACCACTAAAGAGGTTTTAATATTAATAGTCAGCCCTTTCTTGTGATTGGCCGGGTGCCGCGTACTAGTTGGCCTCGCTAACTAGGTCACAGTGACGATTGAGTAAGAAGGAAGCTGCATACAAAAAAATGTGTTGTGTATCTGGGGCAGAAAGTCAAACAAATTTCCGCCTCAGATTTTTATCTTGTTTAGTGGATTAGCCCAATACACTGATGCCCTGAGCCAGCACCCCTCCTACAAAGCTGAACTCTTTCCTTTCCTCCTCTTGCCCCTGCAGACACAGAACACTGGTCCACTGCAAGGTGATGCTAATCAAAATTATTTACAAGCAAAAAAAAAAAAAAAACCTTATGCACATTAACCAGTTGGTCATTTTACTACATTTTGCTGCTGAGACATTGATAAATGACTACTCAAAGCTTAACAAGCACTATTGAGAGGGAGTAATGTGTACATTTTGTTCTCTTCTTACCATACAATGTGTAGGATCAATAAGAGACATATAATACACTTCCTCTACCTTATTACGGTGCAAATTGATGCAAGACAAAAAAATCTTACAGTTCATTATCTTGATGCCCTCAGTATGTTCCGGTATAAATAGCAATTTTACTCTTTTATTCTTTTGTCCTTCCTTGATCTAGTTTATAAATTGGAGAGCTGAAGCAGAGGAAAGGAGATGGGAAACACTGTACAGAGCTGTCTCCTGCAATCTGACTGCTAAACAAAAAAGTATTGATGCTTAATATACAGAGCAGATCCTGAAATTTGTAATATAGATGTAATTATATATTAGAACAGCCAAGCAGAGATTATATGCCCTTACTTCATAAGACTCGGAAGATGAAGTGGCCATGTTGATGCAAATAATTTATTTAAATGAAAGCATACCTCCAGTGATCCACTTAAAAACCTCTTAGGATATGCACCTCAGTGAATAAATTCAAGTTTCTAATCTAGAATTAAAACATGAGTAATCTGCTCACTTTATAAGCTTCCCTCCCTAGCAGGCTGAACACTTCATTTATTTTAATATGCGGTAGAGTAGACGATACTTGAACTAGGCGACCCTATATGTCTTCAAAGCTGACAGAAAGAGAGGGACTCAGTGATGGGCCTGGTGTCTTGGGCCTGTTATTAAGTAAAGGGGTGTTCCCACCACGCACTTTGAAGGCATATTAATAGGGTTTGCCATTAAAGTGTGATAGGTGTTGGTCCCCTTTTAGGAGCAAGCCCCAAAAAGTCTCAGCTCAGAATGGAAAGCCGGTCACGCTTGTGTAATACTCTCCATTCAGTTCTATGGTAGTTTTGGGTAGAGGTGGGCGGTGTGTTTGTCTGTTATCGAATATCCATAGAACAGAATGAAGAGTAGTATAAGGCTATGTTCACACAGCTATGTTTGGGGCACATTTCGGTCCGTATTTCGCACCGTACTGCGCTCAAATACGGGGCGAGATACGTCCCAGTCATTACGGTAATCCACAGTTTTCATACAGAACTATGGATTACGCCTCCTCTCCCCGCTCATGCAATACGCCGCGGGGGGGAGATAAGTGACATGCCAATTACTAGCGGCGAATACGCGCCGCTAGCAATAAATGTCTATGGGTCGGCAGGCTGTCTCCCCCTCCCCCGCATCGCGGGAGTCGGCGCGAGCTCCCGTAGTCCCGACGTAACTGTGGGGCGTAATTACGCCCCGCAATTATGCCGTGTGAACATAGCCTTAGAGTAAAAGTGAATGAGGAGTATGACCGCAAGTGCCACCCTCCTCATTCTCATACACTGTCAACTCGAACCTAGCTGGGAGCCGACCGTGCCACTAGACTCTGCTTCGTGGGACACCCCTAATCAGCTGCTGCCAAGTCTTCTGGAAAGCCAACATCACTAAGAGACCTGAACAGTGGAGCCAAGGGGAAAAACGGAGAAAAGAGAAAAGGCAAAAGTTTGGTTGATGGAATCAAATGCGAGGCCAGGATTTGAGACCTACTTTTAACTTGGGTTTTAAAAAATTTGGGCTTGATCTTCTCTGTTTTATTTGTGGGGCATACTTTGGCACATAATTGCACCGAAATACGGCCATCAAAAGAATGCAACTAATAAAAAAACTGCTGGTGATTTTACAATCGTATTTCCTCATGCCTAATGTACAAAGAATCGGCCTGTCTCTTCTTTTGGGTGCTTAAAGGGGTTGTCTCGCTTCAATGATTGGGTTTTAATTAAAAGTTTTAAAAAAAAAGCGGGCTTTGAATATATGTTCATTACAATGTCCTTTTCTGTTTTGAGCTACCCCTTTTCATAGGAGTGCTTCAGCTTCCAAATTTCTATAGCAGCCGCCTTTTGATCCTTATCTTATGGCTGTCAGGTCTGAATGATCATCACCTTTGAAGAAGGTCGGAGCAGAGAGCCCCTCCGCACAGTTTCTTCTGTAGTGTGGGAGGAGGGAGGATCTGGTTCTTGCTGCCTGGGTTAACCTGTGTGTGCCGGGTTTTCCGCTCTCTAACAGATTGAGCAAGATTAGGCTGATAATTTTATGTGCAGCGTGCCCCGTTTGTTACTATAAAAATTTATGTCTGTGGAGCTGTAAAATATAATAATACATAAGATTGTGAAAAGTTATGCTGTACAGGGAAATCCCGATAACATTTGCAGCTTCCCTGCCTCTGTTCTGGAGGGGTTTTTTTTGTTTTTGCTGGGATGTGGAGATATGTAAGTAAGCAGGGGTATAGGAAAACTTACAAACTAGACCCCTCTAGGCAGGCACCAGGGGTTAACTCTGGCGCAATCCCGGATAGCTGCCTGTGTGCTGGGGGGGGGGGGGGAAAAAGGGGGGGGGGAAGAGCAGAGAAACTAGCAGCCCCTCAAATTTACTTCATTCAAGACAGAGGCGAAAGTTTAATGAGACAACTCCCTTTTAAGGCCGAGAAATAGAAGGGTATGCAAGGCAGAGAGCTGCCTTGCGTTGAAAGTATGCGCTGGTCAGAGCGTACTTTCAACAGCGCTAATGAAGGTGTTTTGCAAGATGCCATGTTAAAACCCAATGGTACCAGCTATTTTGTAGCTATAGTTGGTATGGAAAGTATTCAGACCGCTTTAAATGTTTTACTCTTTGATTCTCATGTGCTCTGACATGCACTGGAGCTATTGGGTTTATCAGGTGTGGCCCTTTTCCCAAACAAATTAATCAGTTTAATTAAAACAGCTGGACTCCAATAAGGGGGGAAAAACCTCTCAAGGAGGTCAGAAGGAAATGGGCAATGTGAGTTAAAAAATGAGTGCCACGCACAGGGTCTGAAAACTTAAGGGGCCATGTGATATTTCAGTTTTTTTGTTTAATAAATTTGCAAAAAAATCTCGTTTCTGTTTTTTTTTTTCCCTTTCAATGTGGGGGGGGGGGGGGCCAGAGTGTGCATTAACCGCAAAAAAAAATGAACTTTTTGGATCTTCCAAATGGTGCATGAAAAAAAAGAGTGAAAAAAGTAAAGGGGGCGATTTTTTGTACCCACTGTATTTTGGGAAATTCTGCAATGTGAACAGCCCCTTAAGGAGATTCATAATTTCACCCAAAATTCGAACTCTAAATCAACCCTACGTATAGGAGTAGATTATCGTGTCTAGCCGAGACATATTAAACAGCCTTAACTCAATAACCCCTTTTGTTCAACAGTCTACCACAATGGTCAATAGATCACAATCAATTTGGCATTGACCATTTTGATTGCTATTTGCTGTAAACTCCATACTTACTGTTATTAATGTTATTTTAACCTCTTTGTTGAGATTTGTCCACCAGCTACAACCTGGCTATTGTGCCAGAAGAATAGGAATCTAGAACATTAGCATCTGCTCTACATTCTGGTCAGAATATTCGCAGTAGTGAGGTCTGCTAAGCATTTACCACCGAATCCCTGATTTCCACTATCTATTCAACTTAGTCACCAAGATTAAATCTTAGTTCTTTTTTCAACTCCCTCTTAATCATCATCCTGTATTACTTTTCATATGATTCTGTACTTGGCATTTCATGAGTTTATAACAATCAATCAAACTTTTCGGTCTTTCTAAGTGAGGTATGAAAGCAATTTCAGATCTGAAATAACTCTAAAGGAAGCTATTAATTTTATTTCAATATTTTCAATGCAATACTCCCAGACAATGTCATTCACATCACAGCTGTACAATTATGGCTCCTTGCTTTTATCTTTACGATACATATAGTATGTGGAAATCCATAACGTGTCGGCTAATTTGCATATACCTTTTAAATCGGTTGATAAAACATAACCAGCAAATTACTCTGAGGTCTGCTACCCACTCCTTTGCAGTCGTGCCTGCCAGAAGATTATTCTAGATTACAAAGATTTAAAGGGGCTTTCTACAACTTTAAAGAGAACCTGTCACATAGGTTATGCCCCCTCTGGCTGAGGACAGCACAAGCTAGTGTCAGACCTGCTGTTTCCAGCGCTGTGTCCCTTATTCTGTAAGATGCTGGAATTTTAGAGCATTTAAGGGGACATGTCTGAAAATGGCGGCGCCGCGGCAGTTTTTAGGCGCATTAAATCAGTGTAAAGTGCACCAGAAAGTCTGACCCTCTCAAAAATCTGGCGTCAGGTAAACTTAATGCGCATTGAGCCTAAATAGGTGCATAGCACAAATCGTGTCGCATAGCGTATCATTACTAGTATATGTAATGCAACTCAATAGGCGCATTGCGTTATGGAGGCGCACAGCGTATCATTTTTAGGCACATTACAATGTGTCGTGCCCGGCATATAATGCGCCTAGTTTTGGTGTGCGACAGTTCATTTACATTGAGAATTTGGCATCAAAAGTGGTTTTGGCGCAAAATAGACCAAAAAACTAGTGTTGGCGTGTTGGGACATGTCGCTCTTAAAGCTTAAATCTCATTCATGAGCAGGAGTTAACCCCACCCACCAAAGACTAGCCCCGCCCACCTGGTAGTTATTCACATGTTTCTACCTTTTCAAAGTAATAGGTTAATCAGTTGTGAGGTGGGCGGGGCTAGCCTCAGGTGGGCGGGGTATGAAAAAAACAGACTCTTTTCTGGCTGAAAACTGCAGACTTGAGCACTAAATACTCTAAAACTCCAGCATCTTACAGAATAAGGGACACAGCGCTGGAAACAGCAGGTCTGACACTGGCTTGTGCTGTCCTCAGCCAGGGGGCCATAAACTAGGTGACAGGTTCTCTTTAACATTGACAGCCTATCCTTAGGAAAGAGTATCAGTGTTTAATCAGAGGTTTTCTGACCTTCCAGACCCCTGACAAACAGCACAATGAAGGGTCAGAAAACACATGTACTGGAAGTGCCTCAGCCAATTCAATAGCAAGGGTAAATAAAGATTATTACCAAATACATTGCTCCTTTGATTTTACTTTGTTTAGAAGAAAGAAGAGAGCTTATCTCCTGCTTGTGTACACAAGTTTCTCTAGGTTACTGACCATCTCCCTCTGCTCTTATTGCTCCAGCTGACCTGTCTGATCATGGTGGCTCACTCCTTCCTGTGTTTTATCTTCAGCACAGGAACTTGTTTATCTCTGTTACTGAAAAGCTTTAACCCTTTAGAGCTCTTTAGCCGTGTGCATTGCAATTTACGAAACTCTAGGTCATGTCACTCTAACAGGATCAGCTAGGAATAGCAGAGATAATATGCCAATCACTGCTATAGAACCACCCACAGCCAAACCAGGAAAGTGAGTCTTAAGCTTGCTGTGGCTCTGTGAAACACCCCTTTAAGAATTTTTATTATAACTATGTTATAGGATGTAAGTTAGTAACTAAGCCAATATACAATAACATAATATATAAATTGTATTTTGGTGTGCCCCATGCAGTGTCTGAGCCTCTTGAGTACTGAGTAACAGTATGATAGTGTTCCATGGTATGTTGCAGTGCTATCATGTCCTGGCAAAGTTGCTGGGCTTCAGGGGTAGTAGTTCTCCTGGATGACAACATACAAGAGGAGGTACATACTATCACCAGTGTAGGCCCAAAAAGAGACTGATGCTGATGCAGTTGTCGGTAGGGTGGTACTGAAATGTTATCCTGTAGCCTTGATAAGAGGAGGTCAAGGGAGACTAGTTATGACAATGTGCTAGCATGAGATGTCTAAAAAACTTGCTATGACACGAAATAAAGAGAAGTCCTGGGATTATGTACTATGAGGGTGTATTTACACAGCAAAGGATAAAAACAGCTCTGTTTTGTCCTCAGCAGAACCGTTCATTACAACCGGTTTTCGGACTGTTTTTGACACAAAAAACGGTCGTTTTTTCGGCGGTTTTGGTTCTTTGAAAGTTTTTTGTCACTGATTTTGTCCAGGTTTTCCCAGTGGTTTTTGGACTGTTTTTCAAGCTGAAAAGTGTACTGATTGCAAAAGTATTCCTGATTGGTGCAAGATACTATGTGATTTTTTTAATCTCCACCAGTGGTCACTGCCTGAGAATCCGGTGGCCATCTTGGACTTGTCTCAGCAAGACATTGATTGTGTGTGCTCCAGGCTCTTTATTTAAAAGATAATATAAAATGAGTTACTCCACTATTAGGCAACTGTGGTAACATGTATGAGTCTTCTTCCATCAGAAACAGGAAATGGTTTGCAGGACCTTCCTGTGTTGAAAAAGTGCAAAAGGACCTGCAAAAACACACCCACTATAGGTGGGATCATTCTTCACTTTTTTTTTTGCAAAAACCGAAAACCGCTCAAAAACCGCTCACTCACTTCCTGATAGGTTTCCATTGACTCCAATGGAGCAGAAGAAGAATGAACATGAATGAACTAAGTTTTTCGGACCGCCCGGCGGAAAAACCGTTCAGTGGGGACTGCTGAACTGTTTTTCTATTGAAGTCTATGGGGAGCGTTGCTTGCAGGTTTTCGGACGGTTTCTAAAACCGCAAACCGTCAGAAAAACAGACCAAAAACCCTGGCCGTGGAGACATGCCCTGAGAGTGTTGGTTGGCTGGAGGCCAAATCTGCTATTCTGTCATTGGAGTGCCAGAGGGCTTGTCCATCACATTTAGGACTGTAAGCTGGAGACCGCAAACAGTACAAAACAAAGTTTAGTTCCCTCACCAGTAAACCAGCTCAGTGAAGAGTCCAAACTGTGCACGGTGCACTTACCTGCTCTTCAGGCAAATACCTGTAAGATTTCTTCCGTGTTTCCCCCAAACTTTCAATCCCCACAGATCAGATTTTCTTTCACTTTTAAAGCCTTTAAAAGCAACCTGCAAACCTGTATTTTCAGGGCAGCTTACAACACATTTCTAATTTTTCCCATCATTTCATGGCGCCTGTGAGAGCAGGAATTGATTAATTCCAGATACATAAGGTCCAGCTCTCCACTTTCCCTTAAGGAGGAGGTTAGCATTTTGCAGAAGCAATGGTGCCAGAACTGGGAGCAGACTGTATTTTGAATTCAGAGCTCTGGTGTGCACCTCCACACTGCTCTGTTCAGCAATGCATAGGAGGTGGTACTGCTCTGACAGCTGCTACCTCCAGGTAGACAGCTTGGTGCTAAGGAGGTGGAAAGAGCTAACTTCCATTTAGTGCTTGTGATGTCTCAGGTTATTTAACAATATGTTAAAGAGGTTTTACCATGATGTAAGATCCCCTGACTGGCGTCTCTCAGCTAGCTGACTTTGAATGTGAATGAGGTAGAAGCTTTTTTAGTAATGGTCACATTTACACAGTCTTGCACAGCCCTTTGAGGCTGACGTGGCCCTCAGTGAACATAAGTTTGACACCTGTGGATTACAACCTACAATAACTCTGCTACCATACTCCCAGGTCTTTCCCTTACTTTTCAACTTCTTCCCTCTTAAGATTGTAAGCCATTGTGAGAGGGCCCTCTCGCCTTCTATATCAGTTATTTTTTTCTTAGTGGTTATTGTATTCATTTTCATTTATTTCTTTTACAAATCTATATAGTGCTATTATATTCCACAGCCCAATACAGAGATTGTCATCATTCCCATTGTTCCTTGTCCCCATTGGTGCTCAAACTCAACTTTAACCTACCATATTTGCATGTTTTGGGATGAGGCAGGAAAATATTATACCGATAGGAAATATGGGAAGAGCATATAAACTATTAGCAGATGTTGCCTTTGGTTGGATTTGAAACCAGGACAGCAGCACTGCAAGGCACCAGTACTAGCCATTGAGCAACCATAGCCGCCATGCTTACATTTGTGTCTTATGTCACATACTGAAACCACTTTGTCAGGTACAATGCCCTGGAATTAATGGCGCTGCAAAATAAATCATTCTACTTTCAACCTTGTGGAAAAAAGAGAAAGAATGCCCAACGAAGTCCATCAGATGTCTACAGACTATGCAGAAGGGAGGTGGGTTTGAAGCAACCAACAAAAGGATATCATCAAATGTGTATAAGGGCACAGTTTATGATATAGGTGAGAAAGTCTTTGGTCATAGGAAGTTCCTGAAGTAAGAGTTATTTAAAATGGAGGAGATGGAGCTTATCCTAGTGTGACGAGACCACGGTGACTCATCAGCTTGTGTCACCAGCCCCAGAAGAGTCATGGATCTGAAAGTTGGGTCTTTTTCACAATAGAGACAAGATTGTACATGTTTGTAGAGGACCAGGACCAGAGAGTGGCCAGGGGTGTATGGTTGCCTTGAGAGCAAGCAGCTGCATCAAACTATGGACTTGGGTATGTGAGGCCAATACAACATCAATAGCCTATGCATTTGAATGTTGACGCTTGGATCAAGTCTCAAGTGGTCTTGGTTGCCAACATATGCCCCAGGAGGCAGAATCTAGCTTAGATACATATCAGGAGCAAATAGCTATTCAGGTGGGAGGTTGTGATGTTCCTGGCGCAGCTTGCCCACCGATAACTGTTGCATTATGTGTATTGCCAGTTTGTGAACTGAACTCTTGCTTTGTCCTATCCATGGTTACTGTCATTCTTCCTCTAACTTTTCCATGGTACCTTTCTTGACAACTTGCTGATTTTAAGTTTAGTTTTGCTTTGTTTCTTACTTGATATTTCTGTACAACTATTCTTTACAGGCTGTGCACTGGAAATTATAGAGTAATAATTCCAAACTCTGCACATAGGTATTGCTGCTGTCTCGCTACAAGGATTGCGGCTTTTTATGTTAAAGATCTTGCAAAAACACATCACTTTGTAATATGTGTCCATTAACAGTGTCCTACCGATTCCTAGATATCCCCTCTTGTATGGGCTGCATCAGCTCTTCAGGTCCCTAAAGCTACAGACCTGTTTGATCTCTCCTGATAGGCTGCCAGCACTGGTTGCTATAGCTACAGACCTGGCTTCTACTGCAGCCTAGTAGAAGCCAGTAAACACGCCCCTGAATTCAAAATGAAACAAAGAAAACAGGACTGAGGTAAGATAAATCAATGTAGTAAGACAACCCCTTTAAGCTTGATGAGCACCTTCCCAATGCTGACTTCTGGCTGTCCTCTGACCTACGAATTTGAATTCCTCGCCATGGATTTTCCTGATCAGTGCTGCCCATTGGTTTACCAGAAGCTGTAACATGCTAATCTGATCAGGAAAGTTCAAAGAGTTTAAAATTGATGAACACCTTTACAAACTCTTATTTGTTTTTATATATAATTTATTAAATAAAACATATTTACACTAGTATTTAATTACAACTTTGAACTAATTTTCTTCTTCTTGCTATTATGTCTTACAGTACAATACTAGGGTTGCCCTCAAACTAATGCTTCCTATTTATTTACTTGGAAACTACAGCTCGCCACATAAAAATCTGCCCCAAATCTATGCATGACCATTCGGAACGTATCTTGACTTTCTCGTAAAATGTGCCACCCACCTCCTCACTGTGCTGGCATCCACTGTTTGGTCCCTGTAAACATTAAACAATCATTGATCTACATTAATGGATTCAATTTTTCCTCATGTAGAAATTTGATTATATGACTTCGTTTTATACGTACTACTATGTCATACGCCATTTTACTAGACTGCCCCACCACTGCCATCTACTATACAGCAACAAAATGTGATGGATATTATATATTGAGAAGGTTCAAACTCTTTTACCATATTGTCAATAGCATATATTGTGGGCCAACATAGTAAGATTGGAGGTATTAGTGTTGAAACAACTCTCATATAAGTTGGGAGGTGCCATTCAGTGCTCAAGAGGTCAGATGAGCACAGTCTGCTGCCCTTCTCTTTCTAAATTTTATTCTGCACTGATATTTTTACAGTCAGAGTTTATTTATATGATTAATTGATTGGGGTTACTGCAGAGTAACATTCAGGAAAACAGAGAGAGGGGCTGAAGTCTCAGATGTCAGAGATCTCATCTGACTGAGTAAGCACTTAACAGTCTCATGCATCTGGTATTGTATTGCTAGTATCTGCAGAGGACAAATGTTCCAAACATTTTTTAAGAAAACCAGCTGTAAATATCTACTGAACACAAAGTCAATTCTTATTTATCTACATAGGAGTTGCGCATGGTAGTCCTGCCTCTTCTTCTTTAATTTATTATTATAACTATTTATTTTATAGCGCCATTGATTCCAGGGCGCTGTACATTCAGGGGGTTACATACATAACATAAGTCAAACAATTACAATAGTGACAATCTGTGACTAACAACAGGTAGAGGGAGAGAGAACCCTGCCCACACAGGCTTACCATCTACAAGGAAGGGGGAAAGAGGTGAGGGGCAGACATGTTTGTTGAGGGTGTAGTGACAGTGGGCTTATTCTAGGCTGTAGGCTATCCTGAAGAGATGGGTTTTCAGGGTGCTTTTAACGCTGGTGAAAGTGGGGGAGAGTCTGATGTGTTGGGGGAGTGAGTTCCAGAGTCTGGGGGAAGCACGGGAGAAGTCTTGGAGACGGTTATGTGAGGAGCTGATGAGAGGAGAGCAGAGAAGAAGGTCCTGTGAGGAGTGGAGGTTGAGTGAGGGGAGGTATCTGGAGATTAAAGCGGAGATATAAGGAGGAGAGAGGTTATGGAGAGCCTTATAGGTCATGGTTAGTAACTTGAAATTAATGTGCTGGGCAATGGGAAGCCATTGAAGGGATTGGCAGAGGGGAGAGGATGTTTCACAATTTTCCACGTTACAATACTCTTAGGTGGATAGTCTCATTCATGTATATAGAATTTGCACAGAACCTAAGTTCCAACACAGAATTGTAGAATCTCTATTTCATCCTTCTGTCAACAAGCACTAAAAATGACAGTTTATTGTGGAAGAATCATAACGGTGTAAGAAGTTGCTCTTCGCAGTTAAACGTTTATGGCCATAATTTCTTGTTCCGCAAACCTGCTAGCCAATATTTCCTACAGATCAATGCTCAGTGAACTTTACACAAGTTCATGGCTGAAAAACTGTGACAAGACAGAAAACTTCTGTATGACAACACTTAAAGGGGTTGTCTCACTATGAAGACCATAGTTGAAAAAGTGGGGACCAAAAATCTAAGGATGTACGTCCTTAGTTACTATTGGCAAAGTGCTACGGTTTTAGAGAACGGGCTGGTTTACATGTGCTTAGCAACGGTGTTTGTTTACTGGTCTGGGAAGCATTGTGTCCTGCCCAGGTCGTGAAGAGGATACAATACACACAACCCCCCTGCATGTCCTCTCACTGCTTCTCCTCCTTGCCTGCCAATACACACATCCTTGCCCCTCCTCTTAGCTGCCTTCCTTTGCATGTGCACGACCTGGGCAGGACACAATGCTTCCCAGACCAGTAAACAAACACCATTGCTAAGCACATGTAAACCAGCCCGTTCTCTAAAACCGTAGCACTTTGCCAATAGTAACCAAGGATGTACATCCTTAGATTTTTGGTCCCCACATTTTCAACTATAATCTTCGTAGTGAGACAACCCCTTTAAGTCACACAATGCTATCAAGTTAACTCCACTGCAAACCAATTAAACATAACATCAAAGGTTTGCAGACAGCTATCTTGTGGACAAAGCCCCACTTGACCCTCAATGAAGACACAGCACGCAGACATTCTGGTAGGTCCACAAAAATAACCATAACCATACATGAATACTAAATACTTTTTAACGTGTATTTATGCAAGACCACTCTTATGTGAATGGTTTTGAATGATCTGACATGACACTTGATTGCCTCTTGCCTCTCTTAAACGTGCCTAGAGTTCTGTGGCATTCATGATCCGGTTCCACAGGGCATAGTTTATAATGAAGAGGTCATCAGTGTGTGATGGAGCCAAAGGACGTCCACTCCGTTGCGTTTCTGTGACTCTTCCAGTCTCTGAATCTCATTGACCACTTCTGTCTGAGACCATCCTGCTTGAAGCCTCACAATGGCGAGGTACTATGGATCAATTATAAGGTGTTGTCTTGGTCTCACAATGTCAAAATGTGAACCTATCCATTTATCGTTAACATTACAGAGGAGATCTTTGTAAGTGCCCAGTGCCCAACGTATTGTGAAACAAATTGCTCCAAAACAGATCTCCCTGTAGCTCTGCCCATATTAACTAGGGAGACCATAAGGAGAGACCAGCGCCTATTTTGTTCTTAAGAACTTGAACACTGTAACTAGGTAATTCCCAGCTCCATCTAAACCAGGGTCATCCCTCTTATATATGGCCTCCATCTGATGTTGCTCTTTTTTGGCCTTAAAGGGGTTGTCTTACTACACTGATTCATCTTACCTCAGTCCTGTTTTCTTGGTTTCACTTTGAATTCAGGGGCGGGTATACTTGCTTCTACTAGGCTGCAGTAGAAGCCAGGTCTGTAGCTATAGCAACCAGTGCTGGCAGCCTATCAAGAGAGATCAAACAGGTCTGTAGCTATAGCGACCTGAGGAGCTGATGCAGCCCATACAAGAGGGGATATCTAGGAATAGGAAGTACACTGTTAATGGACATGCATTGCAAAGTTACTTATTTTTGCAAGATCTGTAACATAAAAAAAGCAATCTTTGTAGTGAGACAACCCATTTAAATGCCCTCCCCCCATAACCTGCCATTACCAAAACTGCTGTAACTTACATCACAAATAGGCTTTGTGCAATATGCTCCTCCTCTCTAATGAATTCCTCTCTTCTAACCCATGTACTTAAAACTTAACCCATGCTCTCTCCACTTTCTGAGTTAGCAACTCCAGTCATGTCACCCATGCACTATCCCACAGGCAGCTCCAGATCTGTTAAGATCTGTTCCTAACCCTTAAGAGAAGCAAAATCAGAACAGCAATGTATTTGATAAAAGTCTTTATTTACCTTTGCCTACTTGTTTAAAGCAAATCAATGAAATGAGAACACCCCTATAACACTCAATTGTATTTGTCTTGAAAGGAGAAGACATTGCTTTCATACACTGTTTGTTGCCTAAGTCATATATATCATAGAGTAGCCCATACTACCCTGTCTGTACTGACTGGGAGTGCACTGGAGAAAACAACTTGAAGTGCGATGAGCTGCTGCTGGAGAGCCTGTTCTCTTTGCAACATCAAATACACTGCTGTAGACAGTGCAAGAAAGTGTAGATAGTGGTTTCTTTAAACACTGTACAAACAATACAACTGATTACAAGACAAAATGTTCACAGCAGCTTGCTGTGCTCAGTCATCCACCAAACATTACTTGGACTAGTATCCTAGACAGCTGTGTGATGAAAACATATACTTCCAGCCAAACATGTCAGCTTCATAACACTTCAGAATTCACGTGTTGTTGTTGTCAGTGTCTATTCACTGAAACCAGATGGCATGTATCAGACTTGACAAGTCACTAAGCTGCAGACGTGGTCTCCCAAGCTACTTCTCAGCCTACCAAAATTCTCCCTCTCCTCCAATGACTCTTTGAGTTGGTTCAGGTGCTTTCCCACTGTCTTGACCCTTCTTCATCCTTTTGCATGCAGTAAAATGGAATTATACAGTTTGCACACATATAGGAGGAACAAACAGATTCTAAGCTGTGTAGAAATGTACATGCCTTGACCAAGATAACACAGCTTTATGTGTTATCAATTCTTGTATCACAAAGACAATGAAAAGTATTGAAAACATTAAGATAAAACTCTGTGCTGTGATATCATGGTGCATTTTCTGTCAAATAAATCTATGCTACATCTTCATTCTAGCTCTATATTCATGTCATTAAAGGATATCCCATCACAGCATGTGCTGCTGAAAGGGCCAATTACTGTAAAGTAAGCACTTTTTAAAATGCATGTTATTAAAAAATATGTATGCTTTACCTAATACAGGCTTTTTTTTTTTTTGCACCTTCAACTTGCTCTTTTCTCCTTGGTTACAGACCACCACTGTGTGCTTTCAGTGGTGGCCAGTAATGCAGCGTTATCAAAGACTGAGAGTACATTCCTGTGGTCTGGCTGGGACGGAAGAGGAAGGGGGAGCGCACATAGCCACAGGCTATCCTGGCCACAGACATCACAGTAACGTTACAATACCAGCCATCACTGAAAGGACACAGTGGTGGTCAGTAACCAAGGAGAGCAAGTTGAAGGTGCATAAAAAGCCTGTATTAGTAAAGCATACATATTTATTAATAACATGCATTTTGAAAATTTAAATTACTATAATTGGCCTTTTCAGCAGCACATGCTGTGATGGAAATACCAATTTAAAGTGTAAGATGCTTGCAGTGTTGTATCTAGATATCACCCATCTGGAACATAAGAAGCTAAAGGAGCTTTTATATATATGTGTGTATTTA
This sequence comes from Phyllomedusa bahiana, assembly GCA_025379985.1. Classification (NCBI taxonomy): domain Eukaryota; kingdom Metazoa; phylum Chordata; class Amphibia; order Anura; family Hylidae; genus Phyllomedusa; species Phyllomedusa bahiana. Next base: position 42,554 of record JAODAL010008919.1, read on the forward strand.
ATGTAAGTATTTAAATTTTTATTTGGCCAGCAGTACTTTCAGCATTACGATCGAGAATCTGTGGAAAGAGCTGAAAACTGCTGTTCACAAACGCTCTCCATCCAACCTCACTGAGCTCCAGCTGCTCACAAACGCTCTCCATCCAACGTCACTGAGCTCCAGCGCTCACAAACGCTTTCCCCTCCAACCTCCCCGACCTCCACTGCTCACAAAAAGCTCCCCCATCCAACCTCCCCTGAGCTCCACTGCTCACAAACGCTCTCCATCCAACCTCACTGAGCTCCAGCTGTTCACAACCTCTCCATCCAACCTCACTGACTCCAGCTGCTCACAAACGCTCTCCACCCAACCTCACTGAGCTCCAGCTGCTCACAAAAACCCTCCATCCAACCTCACTGACCTCCGCTCCTCACAAACGCCTCCCTCCAACCTCACTGACTCCAGCTGTTCACAAAGCTCTCTACCAACCTCACTGAGCTCCAGCTGTTCACAAACGCTCTCCATCCAACCTCACTGAGCTCCAGCTGCTCACAAACGCTTTCCATCCAAAACCCACTGAGCTCCAGCTGTTCACAAACGCTCTCCATCCAACCTCACTGACTTCACTGCTCACAAACCTCTCCACCCAACCTCACTGAGCTCCACTGCTCACAAACGCTCTCCATCCAACCTCACTGAGCTCCAGCTGTTCACAGAAAACTCTCCATCCAACCTCACTGAGCTCCAGCTGCTCACAAACCTCTCCATCCAACCTCCCCCTGAGCTCCAGCTGCTCACAAACGCTCTCCATCCAACCTCACTGAGCTCCAGCTGTTCACAACACTCTCCATGCAACCTCACGAGCTCCAGCTGTTCACAAACGCTCTCCATCCAACCTCGCTGAGCTCCAGCTGCTCACAAACGCTCTCCATCCAACCCCACTTTACTCCAGCTGTTCACAAACGCTCTAAACCAACCTCACGAGGCTCCAGCTGTTCACAAACGCTCTCCATCCAACCTCCTGAGCTCCAGCTGTCACAACCGCTCTCCATCCAACCTCATTGAGCTCCAGCTGTTCACAAACGCTCCCCCATCCAACCTAACGAGCTCCAGCCCGCTCACAAACCTCCCCATGCAACCTCACTGACTCCAGCTGCTCACAAACGCTCTCCATCCAACCTCACTGAGCTCCAGCTGTGCGCCAAGGAAGAGTGGGCAAGAATTTCAGTCTCTCGATGTGCAAAACTGATAGAGACATACCCAAAGTGACTTGCAGCTGTAATCGCGGCAAAAGGTCGTACTACAAAGTATTAACTTAAGGGGGCCTAATAATTTTGCACACCCCACTTTTCAGTTTTTTTTATTTTTTACAAAAGTTTAAAATATCCAATAAATTTCGCTCCATTCACAATTGTGTCCCACTTGTTGTTGATTCTTCACTAAAAAAATAAAATTTTTATATCTTTATATTTGAAGCCAGAGGTGTGGCAAAAGGTTGAAAAGTTCAAAGGGGCCAAATACTTTCGCAAGGCACTGTATAATAGCCCAAAAATATAAAAATATCTCCTATAAGATGCATTTAAATTTAATAGAATCTAAAACTAGAATACTTTCGCAAGGCACTGTATATATATTTAAATTTAAAGTACTGCTGGCCAAATAAAAAATTACATACTTACGTTTCCTCCTCGCCTCTATTGCATTACTAGCTCTCTAGCATCTCTCCCCAGTCTTCTGTTTACTTCCTGGCTCTGACCGAATGGGACTTGACTGTTGCTGCTGCTGATTGCCCTCCACGGTCATGTGCCTCTGCCTTACATCACCATTTGGAAATGAAAAGAGACTGCTGCAGCCACTAATTGGCTTGAGCCATGAAGTAAAAGGGGGCGGTCCCCGAAACGTTGTGCAGTTTCCTACTCACTGGCTTACAGAGAGCACGTGTGTCTGAGTTCTGCTGGCCCAATATCGAATCCACAAGTGAAGCGATGTCTTTGAGGGCCGGATACAGAGTTGCCGATGTGAAATCCATCTGACGTTCTATGTGAACTACTGAACCGCAAGTTTGGCTATTTTTGCTATTTTGTATATGCTACCATTAATGGGACTATTAATATAAGTTCTTGGAGCAATAAATAAGTACTCATTTACATAAAGTTTGAAGACATATACTTTGAATTGTGACTTGCAACTTGTTGAAGATTGCGTTTCTAATTTGATTGCCTTCTCCAACAAACAGCAACACTCGTCTTCTGGTTGAGCCCAGTATCGCAGCTTGGACAATCAAAAGTCCGTTCTGAGTGGACACATTTTTTATCTTGTTTTCAGCCACAAGAGAACAGAAAAAAATGTCATTTGGCAAGTGCTCCACACATAAAACAAATTAGTGCACATGTTCTAAATTCTACCTTGCTGAGATATTTCCTCTACAAGAGTTCATTAATATAAAGTCTGCTTCAGCCATCTGTTTCTTTCTGTACATTTCAAACCTATTCAACCACTTTTCTTTGTGCTCATGGTATTTATAGAGGTACAGATTACCTGCAGGCAAGATGGACAAGTTCCCGGGAACTGCAACTCAAAGGGCTAAAAGGCCAAATTCCTCTGCTTATGACTGCTATGTGATCTATATGCTGATTTACTGCTAAATATATTATTACTGCAATTCATGGGTTGCAGGCCAGTGCAGAGTTCCTATAACCGGCTGCCAGCTTGTCGTATATATTATTCACCCACACAACAAAGTCGTGAAGAGAAAAGCACAAGACTAGCGCGGTGAATTGCACATAACACTCCATTTTAAATAACCAACTCATTTACATAGGATTAATATGCGATTTTTCTAAATTAATATACAGTAAAAATTTCCTTCATTTAACATCCAATAAAAGATTGTAATTAGAAACAAAAATCAAAGCTCCACATTCCCGGCAGCCTGAAATCTGTCAACAGCCGCCAGGCAGATTATCATAAAATTGTCACGCCAGTATTTGGAGATGGCTGGCCTGTCCCTACCATGTTCCCACCCAGGGTCCTATCTAAATTACTGTCTGTGACCACCACAGTAAGGACTTTTAGGAAACTAAGAGCATAGTGATTTGATTGGCAGATGCCAGGGAAAGGATATTCCTTGGAGCAGATGGGTTATAACACATTCAAAAAATGACTGCAATTACGTTACAACATCTTCACACTATGTTAGCCATATACATTTAGCTGCCCTAAACAACAAGCAATTATATCAAGGAATTTGATGCTGATTCCGTGTTGGAGTCCATGTTAAAATCCTTGTGTAACCTGACTCCCACTCATTTGAATGGACAGTCTGTGCCGTAGTTCAAACTATGAATTTTTCCACACAATGGATTTAAAATCCGTGGTGCAGAATAAAATAATAGACATGTCTATTCTTTAGAGCCAGGGCCATTTTTTCCATTGGGCACACTAGGCAGTTGCTGGGGGGCTAAACAAGTATGGGGGCCCCAGGTGGTGTATGTACGTCCCAGGAATACAATAAACATACCCTGGATCCGTTGGTTGGCTTTGCTTATTTCACTGATTGTGTGTTTTTAGGACGTGCAAAAATTTTTATTTCAACTGGCTTTGATGTTATCTGAATACATTTTTAAAAGTGATAAGTTCAATCACGGAGTGGCAGGTTCATGTATTCCATGGTTGGTTATCGAATCCTTGGCCAACAGTAACTTTTACCAGCAAGAACAGGCAATTACCATTCGGAAGAAGAGGAAGAAGAAGGAGGAGGAGGAAGAGGAAGAAGAAGGGGAGAAGAAGAAGGAGGAAGAGGAGGAGGAAGGAAGGAGGAGGAGGAGGACGGGGAGAAGGAGAAGGAGAAGGAGAAGGAGGAGGATATAAATGTAGCAAAGTTTACTAGGCAGTGGTATCTAAAGAATCTTGATATCTCTTAGATCACAACAAAAGCTATTGAAAAGAATTGCAAAAGTCCACATACGCCACTGTGCTTGGTATAATAGTACATTGATTGTTAAATTAAGCTTTGCTACATCTGTAGGTAGGTCGATAGAAATGAGATAAATACAGTAGATAGATATGAGATAGTTATATAGATAGACAGACAGAGAGAGAGAGAGAGAGAGAGAGAGAGAGAGATAGAAAAGAAGTTTGATGTAAATAGACATATGACAATGCTTCTAAGGGATTAATCAATTTTATAAACACACCAAAAAAAACATGGTAGATTTCCTGCCTAGGGAATATCCAGAAACCATAGAGGAGGAAAATGTAATCATTGGTAGAAAACCATGAAAAATGAATTTTCTGCTAAAAAGCCTCCAATCATTTGACTATTATGAGGCATGAGAATTATTCTCCCCAGGTTAAAGCTCCTAACTTCTCAGTTAAATGGCTTTTTAAACTATGTGACTCTTTCTATTGTTTACTTACGAGGCACGGCAGGTATATTATTTGATTCTGAGCCAGGAGGAAATCCATATACAATTTCTTGGAGTTGATAAGTGTAGTGGTACTTACCTCCAGTTGCCACTGTAATTTCACGTAGAAAATGCCCGTAGAATGGAAAATCAAAGGACAGGTTCACTCTCTGCAAGGAAAAATGATAGGTAAAGGAGTTATTTTCTGGTACAGAGGAAAATACGGAATTAAAGTTTTATGCCAAGGAGTGTTTTATTCATTATACTCCATCTACTACTTCAGTTTAGCTTCTAATAACATCTACTTCCAAGCAGTTGCTATGGAAACAATGCAGTCAATGTAATTGAAAGAAAATTTCGGTAAAAGAAAATGCTTAGCATACTCTGAACTGTTTTTTTTTTCTTTTCATCAAAATTCTTTAACCATTATGTCTGAGAAAAGCAAATTCACTATCGTTGCAGAATGTCATCTCCAAAATGTTGCCTTTCGAAGCATCATATGATAGAATATGTAGGCAACAGAACAAATGCAATGTTTGTTAGGAGGAAGGCTGATGTAGAATATTCTCTAAAGGGGATCACCTGCCTATTCTGGAATGTGAGATACTTACAATTGGTTGGCGGGGACAAGGGTTATCTTTTCTATTGGGCACAGTAGGCAGTTGCCCGGGGGCCCCACAAGTATGCGGGCCCAAGGTGGTATATGTATGTCCCAGGAATTCCACTGTGTGTTGTTAGGATATGCAAACAGTTAAACACCAGTGTGGAGAAAGGAGTCAAAGGTTCCCTGCTCTGCCAATTAGTCTTGTAGGCTGCAGGCTGGAAGTGCCCAGACATAAATGGTGTGATAATATGAGTGTGCTTGGGGGTGGCTAGAGGCATGGCCTAGTGTGATGTCATGTATTTGGGCAGGGCCCACTGCAGTGTTATGCCTGGGGGCCCAAAATGCTGTTAAAATGATTCTGGAAGGGACAAGTGATTGGGTAGGCGCCCACTTAGGGTGCCATTAAGGAAAAATGATAAATTATAACTAATAAATTAGTTATAAAGGATACATTTAAAAACATTGTAATAATGTATAGTATATATAACATAGATGACGAAAGGAGCTGGGGAGGAGCTGGATGAGCTGGAAGACCTGCTATAAATGAGGCTCCATTCAGATCTGGCTATTTTAGAGACTCAGCATTTTTTGATGGAGGAGTTAAATAAGGAAGAGAAGCCTGCAGCACAATGTTTCCCTCAAACTACAGCAGACCCCATTATACATTAATGAGATCCATCAAGCTCTTCTGGTGTCTGTGGTGCAATGTTCAGAACACTTGAAATGGGGTGCCTGGGTCCACCACTGGAGTTGATTCCTTGGCCCACCATTGGAGTTGATTTCTGGGGCCCACCACTGGAGTTGACTACTGGGGCTCACCACTGGAGTTGACTACTGGGGCCCACCACTGGAGTTGACTACTGGGGCTCACCACTGGAGTTGACTACTGGGGCTCACCACTGGAGTTGACTACTGGGACTCACCACTAGAGTTGACTACTGGGGCTCACCACTGGAGTTGACTACTGGGGCTCACCACTGGAGTTGACTACTGGGGCTCATCACTGGAGTTGACTACTGGGGCTTACCACTGGAGTTGACTACTGGGGCTCACCACTGGAGTTGACTACTGGGGCTCACCACTGGAGTTGACTACTGGGGCTCCCCACTGGAGTTGACTACTGGGGCTCACCACTGGAGTTGACTCCTGAGGTCCATCAGTGGAGTTGATTTCTGGGGCCCACAATACAGCTTCTGTATATGACTACACATACTGCATATGCCTCTTGATTTCTGCCTTTCTTTCTCTGCTGGGAAAGCAGCCATACCCCAGGAGCCCACCAGGGGTTTCACCTGCTCCCTTTTGGACTATCTGAGCCTGGTTCTGACATATAATTTTAGCTTCCATTATAAAAGGAATCCACAACACAAACATGGCTCAGTATTCAGGTACTGCATGTAGAAGCTGGACCCTGGATGCTTTCCACAAATATTTCGCCTTGTGTTCCTGTTTTTTTTAGGCGTTGTATAATTAAACCCTTTTATGTTTTGGCATCCAAAAAACCTGTTTGTGCCTACCATTTGGCCTGCTAATCCCTACAACTGTTATACTCTATTAAGCAATCTACAGCTTTTTCTGAATGTTTCAGTAAGAGATATTTGAAAAGACATCTCACAGAAAACACAAAGCTTAATTTCCCGCTGATTATGTCCATTTTTGTGTGACAACCTTCCAAAACTTCCTGACTGTATAAGTCAGTCAATACTTTCAGACTATTATCAGCTTTCTAAAGTCCCCAACTATAGAAACCTTTCTAAAGTCTTAAACCCTATGAGCCTTCACATAGTTACAAACTGTATGAGCCTTGCAACAGTCCTCCACTCTAAAAGCCTTCCAACCCTTCCAAACTCTATGAACCTTCTAAGGATAGGTTCATATGGCTGATTTGGATGCTAATTTAAATGTACATTCAGCACTGAAGATTTTTCAGAATCAGCATCTAAATTTGACCAAAATTCACATTACATTATTTTTAATGGAAATCTGCATCTCTGCTCAGGCGACAATGATTTTCCACAGTGTGGGAAAAAATGTTACCTCAGTTCTTGATGGAGATTCATCTCTAAATCCATGCCAAATTTGGCCATAGAATGTCCACACTGAAAATTTGCTCATAAACTCAGTATCAAATTCATGTCTACAATTCAACATCCATGTTTAAAATCTGCACTGAATCAGCATAGACTATTCATGTGGATTCCGTGAGGAAACAACGTTAAAATTTTTAGCGTATAAAATTAGCTTTGTGAACATACTCTAAGGCTAGGTTCACACGGCAATAATTGCAGGACGTATTTCGCCTGCAATTACAGCGTGTTTATGGGAGCCGGGAGGGAGGCTGCAGCCCGCCTGTCCCATAGACATTCCTTATTCTCAGCGCGTATACGCCGTGAATAATTGACATGTCACTTCTCTCCCCGCTCGCCCTATTGTGCGAGCAGGGAGGGGAGACATAATCCATAGTTCTCTATGAGAACTGTGGATTACCGTAATGTCTGGGAAGTATCTTGCCCCGTATTTAGCGCAGTACGGCACGAAATATGGAGATATGTCCCAGTTTAAGCAGTGTGAACATAGCCTAATAGATCCCAACTCTATGCATTTAACAACAGCTGCCAATAGCTTTAGCCCTACAAGTAGTTCCTAACTGTATAAACAATCCATGATTTGCCAAATGTATGAGTGTTCTAGGCATTACAAACTGTAAAAACCTTCCAATAGTTCCCAACCGTATGAAAGGTGCTATGAAAGGCAGAAACTTTCCTATCATTTCATCCTTTCCTCCTTATTAGGTCAGCAGGAGTTTCTATGTTATGTTTGTCTTCTCTTCTGTGTGTTTGTTTGGAGTAGATACATCACAACTGCTCAGGATCCTTAGGGTGCATCCACACGGCAAAGACAAAATACCGGTCAGATTTTCTGACCGGTATTTTGTCCTATTTTTGCATGTATGGTGATGGCTTTTGCTGGTTTGTGGATTCAAGTCGTCCCCATTCACATTTACCCGTTCATGCTCTGCGATTGGAAGAATAGACATGTTCTAAGTTTTTAGGAATGATGGTGGTGTAATAAACCATCCGTCAGAAAATCCGTGTAGTGTGAACTACTGCACAGATTTTCTATTTAGATCAATGTAAAAGCTTGACAGTTGGTTTACAGACGGTTTTCAGATCCAAAAACTGTCTGTAAAACTGACCGAAGATCCATGCCGTGGGGACATGCTCTTAGGGTGCTATAACACGCTGCGGTTTTGGGGTGTTTTTGTTTTTTTCTTACTTGCAGCACAGCACAGCAATCAAACTGCCTTTATTACAAGCAAGCTCCTTTCAGTTATCTAAACTGTTCGGAAAGGTGTTAAAGTCTTTCGGGTTCTAAACACAATAATTGATTACTCACTTGTAACACCTTTCCAAATAATATAGATAACTGAAAGGAGCTTGTTGGTGATAAGGCAGTTTAATTGTGCAATACTGCAAGTGAAAAAATGCACCGAAAAAACACCATAACTGCACTGTGTGAAAGCACTCTTAAAAGGCCAGCTGACTGGGAGGTATACCTGAGCTCGTTAGCATACTTCTACTTTCTATAGAGCTCAGCTGAATCTGGCAGTCTGATTGCAGAGTTAGGCCATGTTCACACGGCTTAAAATGGGCCGTATTTCGGTCCGTAATTACGCACTGAAGTGCGCCAATTACGGGCCGAAAACGGCCCATTCATTACGGTAATTCACAGTTCTCATAGAGAACTATGGATTACGTCTCCTCTCCCCGCCCGGCGAATCCGCCGGGCGGGGAGATAATTGACATGTGAATTACTAGCCGCAAATACGTACCGCTAGCAGTGATTGTCTATGGGCCGGCGAAGTGCCGGCCCCCCGCTCGCTCCCCCGCTCCCGCCCCGCCCCCGTCCACATGGCGTAATTGCGGGGCGAAATTACGCCCCACAGTTAAGCCGTGTGAACATGGCCTTAGGGTATGTTCACACGGCTTAACCGCGGGGTGTACAGTACGCCCCGCAATTATGTCGGGTGTTCAGGAGTTGCACTGATCGGCGCATACTCCCGCGGCGCAGGGGCCGGCAGCCCGCCGGCCCATAGACTGTCATTACTCGCATCACGTAAGCACCGTGAATAAATGACATGCCAATTATCTCCCCACGCGTACAATACGATCGTATTGTACGAGATGGAGAGGATGCGTAATCCATACTTCTCTATGAAAACTGTGGATTACCGTAATGATTGGAGTGCATTTTGCTTGTATTAGCGCTCAGTTTTTTTTCCCCGGGGGTTTTTTTGGGTTTTTTTTTTTTTTTTTACTTCCCCCCCCCTTGCCTTTTTCACCCCCCTTTTTTTTTTCTTTCAAATTTTTTTTTTCCCCTTTTCCCTTTTTTCCCCTTTTTCATTTTTCCCTTTTTGTAAGGGATTTTTTTCTTTTTTTTTTATTAAATTTGTAAAAAACCCCATTTTTTTTTCCCTTTTTAAAAAAACCCTTTTGGGTTTTTTGGTTTTTTTTTTTTTTGTCTTTTTTCCTTCTTTGTGCGTTGTTTTTCCCGGCTTTGCCCCTTTTTTTGTTTTCGCCTGGGGGCCCAATTCCCCGGGCCCTTCTTCTTTTTTCCTTCCCCCCTTTTATGGTTGTCTCCCCTCCCCGGGGTCCCTTTTTAATTTTTCATTATTTTCCCTTTTTTCCCCCCCCTTTCAGGTTTTTTTTTGGGGGGGCCCCCGGCCCCCCCCTTTTTTTTCTTTCCCCCCCCCCCCCCCGGCCCCCTGTTTGGGGGGCCCCCCTTTAAAGGGTTTAAAACTCCCTTTTTGGGGTTTTTTTTCCCCTTTTAAACCCCTTTTTTTTTACCCCCTTAGGTTTGTTCTTTTTCTACCCTTCCCCCCCGGGGCCCCGCCCCCGCCCTTTTTTTCTTTCCTCCCTGGTTTGTGTTTTTTTCCCCCCCTTCAAAATTTTTTTGGGGGGGGGCTTCCTTTCCCTTTGCCTTTTTTTCCTTTTTGTTGGGGTTTTTGTTTTTTTTTTTAAAAGGCTCGTTTTTTTTTGTAAAACCCCCCTTAAATTCCCTTTTCCAAACCTTTCGTCCTTTTTCCCTTTTTCTTTTAAATTTGGTCTTTCCCCTTTTGGGGCTTTGGTTTTTTTTTTTTTTTTTTGTTTTTTTTCTTTCTAAAAATTTTTTTTTGTTTGAATTTTTTTTTTTTTTTCCCTTTTTTTTTTTTTTTTGGTTTTTTTTTAAAAACCCCTTTTCCTTTAAAATTTTTTCCGTTTTTTTTCCCCCCTTTTTTTAAAAAAATTTTAGGCCTTTTTTTTGGGTCGTTTCCCAAAAAAATTTTTTTTTTCTGGTAATTTTTTTTCCCCTCCCCCTCTTCTGTCCCCTTTTGTTTTTTAGTTTTTTTTTAAAAAAATCCCCTTTTTTTTTTTTTTGCTAATTCTTAGTCCCCTTTTTTTAAAAAATCCAAAAATTTTGGGTTTTCCTTTATTTTTTTTTTTTTTTTCCTTTTTTTTTAAATCCCTTAAAAAATTTTTCCCCTAACTTCTTTAATTTTTTTCCTTCTGCCCTTAATGTCCTCCCCTTTCATGGTTTTTTTTCGTCCTTTGTTGATTCTTTTTCGCCTTTTTCCTCTTTCCATATTTTTAAATTTGTTTTTTCCCCTTTCCATTTTCGGTTTTTTGGGCCCTTTCCCCATCCCCCGGGAAAAAAAAAAAAAACCCAAAATAAACCCCCGGGAGAAAAAAAACAAAAAATCAAAATTTTCAACGAATATTTCGGACCCCAAGGGAAAAAACCACCGGGGACATTAAAAGGCCCCCCGGGTTTTACCAAGCAACTAAAAAGGGGGACTTGGGGGAAGCACATTTTGCCCCCAAACTATTGTTTTGGATGCCCGGGGCAGCAGGTAAAAAACATTAGGCGTAGTCGGGGGCGGAAAAAGGAAACTCAAAAAAATTGTGCCAGAAAGGGGCAAAAAATTTCCTCCTTTTTCCCAAAAGCACAAAAAACCCAATCATCAAAAAAATTTGGGAAAGGGGGGCCCCCCCCGGAAAAAACCCCAATAGACCTAAATAATTTTTTAAAAGTTTGCCCATACCGGCCAATGGGGAAGGGGGCCAAAACAGGAAGGGCTTCCCCAAAGGGGGACGGGGCCCCCCTTAAAACCCCGTGGGGTACCCGGTTGCAAAAAAATTTTTACCAAAAAAAAAAATTTTTTAATTTTTGGGGCCCAGTCCTTGATTTTTTTCCCCCAAAGTAGCCCACTTGTTTTTGCAAAAAAGGGTTCCTTTGGGGAAAGTTAATTTTTTTGGCCCCCTTTTTTTTAATTTTAAAAATTTTTTTTCAAAAAATTTTTGTAAAAACAAAATTAAAAGTTTAAGGAATACAGATTAAAAATTTTAAGTTTCCCCCAATTAAAATTTTAAAACAAGTTATTTCATTGGGAAAATTTCAAATTCATTTAAACAAATTTAAAAATTTTTTTGAAAGGCAAAAAAAAATTCAAAACCAAAAACAAAAAAAGATTAAAAAAAAAAAATTTTTTAAAAACCAAAAAAAATTACAAAAAAATTTTTTAAAATTTAACCTTTCCCGGGGTTTCCTAAAATTTTCTCTTTTTTAAAAAAATTAGTTTAAATCAAAAAATTCATTCCCCCCCACCCATTTTTTTCCAAAAATTTTTAAAATTTGTAAAAAAATTGCACCCAGCGCTTTATTTATCAAACGCCTTCTGCAATTTTGCACAAAAGCATAACATTTTGTAAAAGTCATACAAATTCTTGTTGGTAGCTAAAAGTCAAAATGACGCTTTATATACATAACTCAAAAAAAACAGCATGCGCTAAGAAAAAATAGGGGAAAATTTAAATGACTGCGAATAACAGTCCAAAAAGAAAAAAAACAAAAAAAAGGAAAAAAAAGGCAAAAAAAAAAAAAAAAAGACAAAAAAAAAAATTTGGGAAAGGGTTTTTTTATTATTTTAAAATTAATAAAAAATAATATAATAATATTAAAATTATTAAAAATTTTTTGTATCATAAAATTTGGAAAAAAAAAGGGGATAAGCCTTATCACCGGGCCCAAATTAAAAGCTTTCAGGGGGAAAAAATAAAAAAACCCCTTAAAGAATTTTTAAAGGGGCCCCCCCCCCCCCCCCCCCAAAAACCCTTCTTCTTTCCATTATCATTGCAATTCCCACCCCAACCCCCTTTTAGAGACAGAGAACATCAACGTTATAAACTTTTCATCTTCCTTTCCAACTTCAAATGGTTGCTGCCCACAAAGGTTGTTAAAAATCTGGCCTGTAATGGGATACCAGTACCTTAGCTCTAGCCCTCATATTGTAGATGTGGCAATGACATATTATAGTGGTTTTCTCACCATGCTGCTTCTCAGACTCACAGCCAGCTTTAGAATCACACATGCTGTTCAGGCTGTGAGTGGGTCTATAGCAGTGATTGACATGTAAGTTCTATTGTTCCTATCCATATTACACTAACATGAGTGCTAGAGATAAGGGCCGACATGTATGAATGGGGCCGCACCAGAGGTCTGGTGCCTTTTCAGACCGAAGACTAGCGCAGCCAGGTTCGCTTTATTTTTAAACAGGCGCACTCCAATATCAGGCGCATTACAAAGCGCTCACTGCACTTTGTAATGTGCCTGAAATCGGGGGGCGTGCTGGAGCCGTGTTGCATTAGAACTGTATGAAGCTACACATTTATAGCTTCAGTATGGCAAATCCAGGGACATTACTGCTAGAACAGGTAGAACACTTTAAAAGTGGTTTACTGGAGCCAGAAATGTCGCTTACTAGCAAGAAAGCGCTAAATCTATGCCCCACAGTAGAACAGGTTCATACATTCAGGCGCATTCTACACTACAAATCTGCAAAAAAAAAGGCACCGGGCCTCAAAATCATACGCCCCAAAGTTGTACGAGGGTGCAGAACTCTAAAGAGTGGGTTCTTACTAAAAGAGAACTTCAAAGAAAAACTCGCAGGGAGTGACCCACCACAACGACTGAGTGACTGACAAACTTAGAGCCTGAAAATTAGTCAGCAGGGAAGGGTGGTCAGTAACCAGGGAAAAAATTTTGAACTCTTGAGAGATAAAATATTCTTTATCTCCTTCCCAAAGAAAAATCAATAAAACAGTGCATTTAGAAAAAGTCTTTAATTACCTATCCCTACATGTTAAAAGCTACACATCATAGTAGTGAAAGCAAATCCATAAAATACTCCAAAGTTATAATAAGACAAATGAGATCTTGTAACAGCTGAGCTTATGGTAAGCGTACACAACCAGAACACTAGAGGATCATTTACCAACACATAACCATTGTTCGACGATATATGCTTGTGTGATTTCATGGAACTGTAAAGCAATGAAGGGGTGTACGTTTATTGATTAGAAATAAATACAGAAAAATACTACTTTTATGTAATCATTTTTTTATTTTCTGATTACAATTTTAGTCCAATTTTCTTTACATGATTATAAACATTTTGCCAGAGCCGCTGCAGATATTTTCTTTACAGCAGACACTTAACAGACTAAAAAACGTCTGACGAAGTGTATAGCGAAATGCATGTTGGGGCTATTCTGGGATCCCTTCTATTTATCTGTATAATTATTATTACCTATATATATTGATATTCATATTGCTATTTAGGTATCCGTTACACATCTTGTATGTTTTCTATGGGTGACTTGTACCATCTTATGCTATGTACTTATTATATAAACATTTAAAAAGGGGGTTTTTCGTTTTATCATTTGGCAGATTTTATACTGTTGCTAACAAGTTAGAAATGGAGGGGGTGTTTTTTTCCTCCCAACAGGGAGTATCTTCACTCTCTGCAACACGCCCCAAACGTGCAGTGAGAATTTTTAGGTGAGCAGGGGGGGGGGAAGGTTCTCACTGCTGGGAAAAGGAAACTTGGAGGGAAAAGCTAAGTGTAACTCAGTATTGTTATCACATTTCTCTCTCTCTAAAATACTTTGCAACTAAATGGGATTTTCGGATTCGGGAAAAAATGGGGGGATTTTTTTCCCCTCCCCCACACACAGTTATATATCCTCAGATTAAATTTTTTTCACCTCTGCCTATACAACTGCAAACAAAAATATACGCTTTACTTTTGTGTGGGGCGCACAAGATCTCTCTCCTGCGCAGGACCCTGATCAGTGAAAAGAGCAAACTCCGCACGAATAGCGCACCACCCCTGATTGCTTCATGAAAAGACAAACCCTGCACGCATTGTACACCTCCACGATTGCTGCATGAAAAGAGCAAAACCCCCCACAATACTGCACCTACCACTGATTGCTGCAGGAAAAAAGGGAAACCCCGCACGCATACGCGCACCTACCACTAATTGCGCATGAAAAAGCAAAACCCCCGCAAACTACGTCGCACCCACCACTGATTGCTTCATAAAAAGACAAACCCCCCACATATACGTCGCACACCACTGCTTGCTTTATGACAATGTTCTTTCCCCTGTCTTGTCTGTGCACACGTTTCCCTGTTCGCTCCCGTCCACAAACACTGTCCTGCTTCTCCCCGTGAGGCACGTTCCAGATCACGACCGGGGCGGACCTGGGCGTAAACCCACCGGCGTCTCACTTTTTTAACCAAGCTTTGAACAAACAGCCCGTTCTCTGAAACCACACCACATTGCTTATGGTAACTAAGGACCTACCAGCTTACATTTTTGGTTCCCTCATTTTCATCTTTGATTTTTGAAGCGAGTATACTCCTTTAATTATTTTCAACAAAATTACTAATTTTAACTTTTTTTTGGCATTTTGTGTATGTGTTTCTTTTTTGGTTTTTATTTTTTTCAAACATATATTGAAACCAATATATCTCACACTCTCCGGCTCCACATGTATCACCTCCCAGATCTAGGTCCATAATGATAAAGGCCTGAAAGGCCGAAACGTCGGACTGTGGGAATATCTCACTAAAATATTGTCCTACCATTATCTCGTTTTAGAGAATATTATCTCGTTTGGAGAGTCCATTTTCTTCGGTGTTCAATGCTCAAATAAACACCTTGAAGGATCTAATGGTGTTCCGTGGATTTTCTTCTTACCAATATATCCTATAATATTGTCCTGTGTGTACAGGGGGTGTACTTTTATTCATTATAAATAAATATGGAACAATACTACTTTTATTTAATAATTTTTTATTTTCTGTTTAGGGTTTTGGTGCAGTTTTCTTTACATGATTATATACATCTTGCCCGAGCAGCTGCAGAGATTTTCTTTACACCAGACACTTAACAGACTAAAACAAAGTTGAAAATGACTGGTTTACATCAATGGATAGGACAGCAGAGCTAGCCTTAGGCATCAAAACGTCCTTTATATTGATGCCCCCCTTTTCTCTATGGCGTACCAGATATTGACCAATTAGTACAGTACAGATAGCATTCATGTCAGATGCTCAAATAACACTGTCAACATACTGAACAATAAAATGTAGCTGTATCCAAAGTGTTAAAACTGGCAGGAATTCTTCTGTTGCTTACTAGATCAGATTAGGCTATTGCTATACAAGTGCCTAAAACAACTCTCTGGACTACCAGCTGACCATGTGGCACAAGTGAGCTCAATTTTAGGGATGGTTGATTGCTGACTCTCTATAAAGCTAAGCTTCACTTGGTGGTTGGCACAGAGTATATAACGTTGAGGGCTTGTGTCTTGTGAGCTGTTTGCATTCAGTCCTGTTTTGGTTAGGGACAGAGTTGGAGAAAGCTAGCTGTTATGGTCAGGTATCGTGGGGAAAGAGTCAGGTGTTAGGAACAGGTTAGGGACCTAGTTGGAGAAAACTAGCTGCTATGGTCAGGTATTGTTGGGGAGGTTTCTGATGTTAGGGACAGAGATGGAGAAAGCTAGCTTTTATGAACAGGTATTGTGGGGGAGCGATCTGGTGTTAGGGACATGTTAGGCACCATTGGAGAACGCTAGCTGTTTTGGTCAGGTATTGTTTGGTGTCTTGCTTCTGGATTCAAGTAATTTATCAGTCCATCTCCATCCCTGTCCCTGTTAACATCCATATTGTTGTTTATCATCTATTGGTAAGTTCCTACAGTTATTTCTAATACATGCTTTGTATTTCTGCTTTTAGGAACAGATTAGGGACAGAGTTGGACATATCTGTTATGGTCAGGTATTGAGAGGGGGGTCTGGTGTAAGGGACAGGTTAGGAACAGTTGGAGTAAGCTAGCTGTTATGGTCAGGTATTGTGGGGGAGGGGTCTGGTGTTAGGGACAGTTGGAGAAAGCTAGCTGTTATGTCAGGTATTGTGGGGGAGGGGTCTGGTGTTAGGGACAAGTTAGAGACTGTTGGAGAAAGCTAGCTGTTATGATCAGGTATTGTGGGGGGGGGGTCTGGTGTTAGGGACAGGTTAGGGACAGAGTTGGAGAAAGCTTGCTGTTATGGTCAGGTGAGGTATTGTGGGGGGGGGGTCTGGTGTTAGGGACAGGTTAGGGACAGAGTTGGAGAAAGCTTGCTGTTATGGTCAGGTCAGGTATTGTGGGGGAGGGGTCTGGTGTTAGTGACAGGTTAGGGACAGAGCTGGAGAAAGCTTGCTATTATGGTCAGGTATTGTGGGGGAGAAGTCTGGTGTTAGGGACAAGTTAGAGACAGTTGGAGAAAGCTAACTGTTATGGTCAGGTATTGTGTGGGGGGTCTGATGGTAGGGACAGATTACGAACAGTTGAAGAAAGCTAGCTGCTATGGTCAGGTATTGTGGGGGAGGGGTCTGGTGTTAGGGACAAGTTAGGGACAGTTGGAGAAGGTTAGCGGTTATGGTCAGGTATTGTGGGGAAGTGGTCTGGTGTTAGAAACAGGTTAGGGACAGAGCTGGAGAAAGCTTGCTGTTATGATCAGGTATTGTGGGGGAGGGGTCTGGTGTTAGGGACATGTTAGGGACAGTTGGAGAAAGCTAGTTGTTATGGTCAGGTATTGTTTGGTGTCTTGCTTCTAGATTCAAGTAATTTATTATTCCATCTCCATCTCTGACCCTGTTAATATCCATCTTGCTGTTTGTCATCTGTTGTTAAGTTCCTACATTTATGTCTAATACATGCTGTCACTTTCGTGTCATCTGGCTCGGGTTTGTCGGTAAAGGCGCTGCGGCCCATAACTTGTTTTAATAAATTTTTTAAACACTGTTTTTTTTGGGGCCTTTAACTTGAACCCTGGCCAACCCCCTTTTGGCCCAGGAAAATTGTCCCCCACTCTCGGGGTTTAAATCTATCTCTCAGTGTTTGAGGATTCTGTCCCTTTCCCCTTGGGTTTGTTTCCCCCCTTCCCTTTTTTAAGACCCCATTTCCCTTTTCAATCCCTTGCTCTGTATAGTTTGTTCCCTGTAGTTCGCCGTTTTTGTTTCTTTGGTTTTTCTATGCTCCCCGCCCTTTTGGGCCTTTGGGCCCCCATTTATCCCTTCGGTCTAAAGTCTCGGGTCCCCCCCCCCCCCCCCCCGCCCCCTGCCCGTACTGTTCCCGATTTTGGGAAACGCCAAAACCCCTCCCCCGTTTTTATTTGTTCTTTCATATACTGGGGGTTTCTTGGTTTTCCCTTTCAAGTATTGTGTCTAAATTGGGGGGTTTACGTTTGTGTCAAGGTTTAGGGAGGGGGGTTTTGGGGTAGATTAGGGCCCCTCTTTGCCCTTTCTCCCCCTGCTTTCCCCACCCCAAAAAACTAATGGGCAGACTAAAAAGACTTAACCCAGTCCCTAGAAAAAATATCTTAGATGTTATGTTTCGGAGTGTCAGGAGAAGGGGGAAGTGGGGTTTTTCCCCTTGGGGCCGAGTTTGTTAAAACATCACGAAAAATTCCTCAACCCGTTCTCTCCCATTTTACTTTTAATTACAGTTTTAAAAACCCCAGGTCCCCCCCCCCCGCCCCCCAACAGGTTGCGAATCTAAGTTCTTCGAAAAAAACCCCCATCAAGCGACTTTTGAAACAGTTGGGCTAGAAGTCGCGAGACTCTAGAAAAAAGCCCAACAACAACAAGTTAAATATGCTAATAAAAACGTTGGGCCCGGAAACCCGGAAAAATGCTATCGGTGACAAGGGGTGGCCCCTCGATAAAATCTCCGCCATTTTGGGTCCCCCTCCCAAGGTTCGGCCTCGGTATATTTGGTCCCCTTTTTTATCTTGAAAATTTTTAACCCGGTTTTTCTTTTTAGAAATTTAAAACTTCCGAATTCCCTTGCCTTATTTCCCGTGGGTTTTAAAATCTTTTTCTTAAAGGTCCCCTTCCTGCTGTGATTGGTCGGCACCCTCCCCGCCCTGTGGGGCCCTACAAGGGGGGGTTTAGAATATTAATTTTTGCGGAATTAATTGGGCTCCCGCCCGAGTCCAGAACGCTTTTTTCAATTTCCCAAATTTACTGGAAAGGGGGAGGTCCCCGAGGAGCGGGTGGGGGTTGTGGAGTTTGGAAACCCCCGCCTTTTTTTTTGGGGAAAAATTTGGGGCCACGCCCCAAGGACTTTGTTTGGAAAAGTTCCCACCAAGCTAAAACCCCTCCGAAAACCGGGGGCCCCCTAAGGAGGGTCGGGGGGCCCTCATTGAAGGGGGGGGGGGGGGGACTGTCAGTTCGTGTCATCTGGCTCTGGTCGTCGGTGGGAAAGGCCGGGTGGACCCCTAAAAAGGGTTGCTTTTCCTGTTTTGAACACGGTCTTCCTTCTTTAGACTTTTAAATTGGGAAACCTGGCCAACGGGGGCCCGGAAACTGTCCAGAAGGTTTCCTGGGTTTTAAATTTTCTTCAGTGATTGGGCAGTTATGCCCCCTATCCCCCTCTTTCTCCCGTTTCCTCCCCTTCCCTATTTATAGCCCCCCTTTTTTCAATCCTTTTCCTGCTATAGGTTGTTCCCCTGAGTTCGCCGTATTTGCTTTTTTTTGGTTTTTCTGTGCTCTCCTGACCTTTGGCCCTTTGGGCCCTTGGGTTATCCCACCCTTCTGTTCACGTCTCTGTACCCCCGCTGCCCGGTTTCTGTTGGGCCCACTTTGGACTCCCCGGTTACCCTCTTTGTATTTAGCCTCTGTTACCTCGGGTGGGCCCGAACTGTTTTCTGACTTTGGACCCCCCGGGTACGCTTTTTTTTTGGTTTTCTTTTTTTGTCCCGTCTGTGTCGCACGTATAAACGTGCAGCCCATTTAGTCTTCCCGGGTTTGGGGGGCCTGTTAAGGAGTCGGGGGTTTTCCCCAAAAAAGGGGGGGGGAAAAGGGGCTGGGTTTAGAGTCAGGGCCCAAATTGTTTTGTGTGTATGTCCCTGGGAAAGGTCCCCGACAACAAGGTTTTGCATTACTGCCCCTCAAATGCTGGTTGGCTTCATTCTCATTATAAGTTTTGTCCGCCTTCTGTGACAACCAGCGTCATTATACTAGGGAATTTCCCTTTCCCTTTTTTTTAGACCCCCATTTGTGGGATTGGGGAAAAGTGATCGTCATTTCCTGATCCCAAAAGGGGGGCCCCCAATTACTACTTAGGCTATCCCTAAAAGGTAAATAGCATGCTTTGTGATGTGTGCAACAGTTATTGTGAAGGGGGATTAGATGTCCCATTTTAGTTTCTTTTTCAAAAAAAAACTGTAGCTGTTTGGTAGTCCCGCATTTGAAATGCCCCTTTAAAATTTTATGGGGAAAAATTGTGCATTTGTTTCCTGACCTCAGGAAAACATCCAAACAATTGGGGCATATATGGGCAACATCTGGGGCACATCTGGTGGCATTTGGCTAACATATGGGCAACATTTTGAGTTTATTGTTTGGTTTCTTTTTCGTTTTTCACATTGGCTGCGTCTGGGCCCCCTATTTAGTGGTTACTTTTTTTTTTTTAAAGGGCCCTTTTTTTTGCCAAAAAAAAACTTTTGGGAAAAGAAATGGCAAAGCAAAAATATGAAAAAGTCCCCTAAAAAGCCTGTGGAAAAAGGGGGTGTGGATCCTTGGGGGCCGAGTGTGAAAAAAAACAACCGAACCGGCCAAAGGGGAGTTGAGGGAAAACCCAGCAAGCAGGCAAAAACCCCGAACTAGGGTTTACATGGCCCAGAGGCAAACAAAAGCAGAAACATAGGGGACTTTCGCAAGGTGTAACAGACCCTACATGAAACACTACAATATGGCCCTGAGTACTGTGAGAAGCCGCCTTTTTTTTGCCAGCAGCCCGTAAAGGGCAACAGGGTGGGCAAATTCTTAGGCAGGGGTTGACGCCTCTGTGCTTTTACAGCCCCGTCATTTCAGAGGCGAAACTCACCAGGATCAAATGAGAAGTCACAACAGGGAAACATATGAATAGTGACAGTACCACCCTCCTCGGGCTCCCCCACACAAAGAGAAGGCCAGAGGTGAAGCAGAAAGTTCTTCCAGATGAGGACACAGGTACTCCACCAAACAGCAGACTGGAGTGCGAGGTCAGGAACGCGGGAAAAAGGGACAACCCTACCTTTACGGCTTTTCAGCAGCGGACGCCTGATCAGCAGATGTGGCACAGGATGCCAGTTTATATAAAGCAGTATATCCTGGATCGGCAGACATGGCACCTTAAGCAGTGGAGGCCAGATCAGTAGATGTGGAACCGGAGGCAGCAGAGGTCGAAGCAGATAAGGCACTTGAAGCAGCATTTCCCGGATCAGCAGACGTGGCATCTGCATTAGCCAAGGCCTGAACAGCAGACATTTTGGGGACCGCGCAAATGGGTCGGATTTTAAAAAAACATGGGCCAAAAAAGGCTGTTTTGCCCGCCCCCCCGGAAAAGGGGCTGGAAAAAAAAGCCAGTAGTTTTAAACACCGCAGCAGGGAGGCAAGGGAGAACAGGCCCCCCCCTGTGGCACCCGCACAGCGGAGGCAAAAAACAGCACATGTGGGGACCTTTTCCAGCAGCGGAGGCCCCGAAAAGCACATGGGGCCCCCTGCAGCAGCGGGGGGCTGGTGTTTGGGAGACGGGCTAAGAAAAAGGTGGCACCTCCAAAAAACATTCTCTAAACGGGGGCATCCCAAAGAGATGGAATCGCGGGGCCCCAAATTTGACGGGTCCATGGCTGAGTTTAATTACGTTTTTACAAAGGGGGTTTTGCAAAAAAAAACAGGGGAAAAAGAAATGGAAAGAAAGTATGCAACGGTCCCCCATAAAAATGCCTTAGGGGGTTTTGGAAAACCCTTTGGCTGTGTGGGAATTTTTAAAATAATCCAAACG
This sequence comes from Phyllomedusa bahiana, assembly GCA_025379985.1. Lineage (NCBI taxonomy): Eukaryota > Metazoa > Chordata > Amphibia > Anura > Hylidae > Phyllomedusa > Phyllomedusa bahiana. The sequence goes on from JAODAL010008919.1 coordinate 63,744, forward strand.
GGGGCTAGGGGGATGGGGAACAACTCAGGCCAAAAAACAGGGCAAAGGATTTGGCATTATATAGTGTTATTATTTGAAGTGTTGTCCGCCTACATTTTTTATTTCTAACAATACTTGTATCTGTTTAAAATGAAGAAAAAAAAAGTTATTCTTACCTTTTCTCCCCAAATTTTGTTCCGCATGCTTGGGCTTTTGGTCTTCTGTTTTTCTTCTTTTTCTTGGACAGGAAAACCCCACCGCTGTTGCCTGCTAGCTGCCCGCAGGCCCTGGCCAAATGCCTAATGTTTCAGTTCCCTAAATGAAGGGGTTTGGGGAAGTCGGCGTGACACCTGAAGCCTGGGAGTGGTCACCCTCCCCCACCGGAAGGAAAAAAAAAAAAAATCAGAAATTTTCCCGTGGAAGGGCTGCAGATGGCCCTTTGTGCTTTGGAAACAGAGGTGAGGAAGGGGAGGGGAAATTTTTGTTTTTATTTGAAATGGGCGCTGCTATGGTAAAAAAAAAAAAAAAAAACTGATGTGGATAATTCCTTTAAGCACAGTATGGAGCCAATTTTGGGTACTGCATGTTAAAAGTTTATGTGGGTTTCCCCTGGGTTCCTGCCCACACTACAGAATCATGGACTGGTCAATAAAATTGGAATATGTTGTTTCTAAAAGACATACACCTATGAACTGTAAAACCTGTGTAAATACTGATTTTAAGGGCATTCCTTAAAGATATACAAATAGCTGTGGCCCTCTGCATTCATGTCCATGGGAGTTTCTATAAACCTACAGAATGAAATGAAAAAAGAAAAATTCTGCCATTTTGTTTTCAGTCTTAGCATTAATGTGGCATTGGCCAGATCAAAGGTTAAATATCCTGTGAATTTGCCTTCTACAAGGAACCCTCAAAACTAAACTGATCTCATCTGTAATCTATGGGAAAAACTGGCAGTACATGTTAAAGCTCCCTGCAGCGCCACCACAGGGGAAAGTACGCATTACACTGTGTCTATTTAGATTAATGGGTTGTCTGTGTAAAACAAGATACAACAAGTCCTCCAAAGCAAGGGACACTCTTTGCAAATTCTTTCCATGCTGGAATAAGATGAGGATCGAGCACATCCTTTGATTAACCATGAATTCCTCAATAGCTATATGAAGATGGGTTTAGATACTAGACAATGCTTTTGACTTTACACCAAGAACATTTTGCTTTTAATTTTATAACATTTTCTATGTTCATTGATGTCAATATTACAGGTTACAAACTAAAATGGAACTAAGCTCCACTATGCCTCAGACTAGACTATCTGCCCATTTGCATGCACTAACCTAGTACAAGCGTCATCAATATTCAGATTCTTATTCTAGCTCAACCTTAGTAATACTAATAGTTCCTAGATTGTCATACTGATACACGGCTGCCTTGTTTTTGTATTAAGCCATGCTTTAGCAAGTTGGAACAAATATTGTTTCAGTCCCCATTATGGCCATCTCCAGTGTTAGTGGGTCACATCACACTGTAATGTGCAGGGTAGTCGCTTCTGACCTTAATCACCTGCAGTTTCCAATTCTTCCATTATCCGCTTTCCTTGAAATGCTTGAACCAGGCTATTACACACAGCTTGCCTTTTAGAAACTGTTACTATTCTAAGTCCCATTACCTTTACGTTTGTACATTAAGTTTGCACATTTGCCTGGCATTTCATTTTCCGGTGCAGAAAACACAATTTTTATACTCTAAGCAATAAGTGTTAATGGAATGTAAGGAACCCACTGCTGATACATAGAAATTGTATTCTAACATGAAATGGTTATACTGTATATTACAGTGCATGGCACATGTACCACAGGACTACAGGGAAATCATAACTGTGCCTGGCGTAAGGTGGACAAATGTCCTAAAGGAATGGTAGGAGAAGGTGGTCCATCACATAATTGTGCCACTAATATACTGTATATACCATTATAGTGGAGCCTGGTTACTGCTTCTTACTGCAACTGCCAGATATATTGTGGTACATTTAATTAGGATTTGATTGCTAACCTCAGTTTTCAATTTCTTGACTTAGATAACCCAGGTTAGGGATAACCCGGTCTAAGGATACCCCAGGCTAAGGATAACCCAGACTGGAAGTGCAGTAGAACTGTAAGATCACACATAAAACTCATAAAAACTCTAGTCCCAGCTCTACCCCCAACTCGAGATTAGGGCTAAAGTTGATTTTCAATAAAATTAGATTAGGGCCACCACAAATTGAATCGCTAAGATTCAGGTAAAATTTGGCACCAACTCAATTACCCTTGAATTATAAAATTAATAGGGTTGCCTAGAAATTTTAAAAAAATCTAGAAAAATATACAAATCACCTGTTAATGGCCAATTATAAACCACATCATGCAAACAATTGAGATGTGATATGCTTGACTTTGCCAAACCAGAATGTTTGTTGAATTAGGGGGAGAGAGTCAAGTTACTGCAAGGCACTTCCAACACTGGCTTACATCCTGCAATTATGGAAGAGTGGGTGCTCCAGGGGTCTGACAGCATTTATCCAATGCGTACAGAAGTCAACGTGTCACGGGATATGCACCTTATTATGTTATTTAGCAAATGAGACAACAATATTACATTGCTAATTGCTAAGGGAATGAAACAATGCTGCCAGCACATCCACAGTTCAAATAGGTGCAAACCCCTTAAAGAGGTTGTCCTCGCTGAGTCTATTGCTACATATATCTTAAAAAAGTGGACACAGCTATGAAGAGATTGGCACAACCATGTTACAAATCACATTCCATTATTTTAATAGGATATGTGTGAGAACTTTAAGCCATATATGTTTTTGAGAAAGACATTTCTATGGCTGTCATTACAGCTCCAACAGGGAAGACCACACAGCTTTTCCAGACTCCAGAATAGAAAATCTGCTCAATTATGCAGAAAAACCTCACATTCGTCCATATCACAACATCAGGGCAGCCATCAGGGCAGTATGGTTGGTGTGGCCACAAGGATACCACCTTCTGCTGATATCTGCTATACTACTGCATGGTGGCTATACATTTTTACTTCCATAATGACCACACGCCCCCTAACTTTATAGAACTTGGTCCTTTCTTTAAGGTAAGCTATGCAAGCTGCAGGTGAGAAGAGTCTCCCAACCTTCCTCAATGTCATAACATAGAGGTTGCATAACCATCAACAAAGCCACTGCCAAGGTGCATCTTCAATATTCCCCACCCAACCCTCCACCTATCCTTCTGCTAATACCACTTCCATTCCCCAAGCACCTGTGGTGTTGTAGTGAAGATTTCAGTCTCGAGGAATAAGTCGACTCTTGGATACTGACTTTCTGGATCAGAACCCTTAATTCCATGTTTCATCCATGGCTCCCTATCATGCATCTACCACTTCCTAAGTCAGCTACTCATCCCTTAATACATCACTGTTGCTAGGCAGACAAAACAAAATGAGTGAAGAACAAAGAACACATAGAACAGTTAGGGTATGTTCACATGATAAAGCTGAGTGCATAGCAATGCCTACTGTATGCTCCGCTGGATGCCCACAGCTTCAGAGAGATGTGCTGGCCAGTGCATCCTTCTGCATAATGGCCGGGTAGAATTGACATGTCAGTTCTTTCCCCGGGCGTGTATTGGGAGCTGGGGAAAAGACCAGGTAATCATAGCTCTTAATGAGAGCTATGAGAAGTACCATAATGTTGTCGAATACTTTGGTTGTATTGAAGCGCAATTACGTGCCGAGTCCTCTGAACATACCTTTATAACAACCTCATGTCAGGAAAAGCCCGCGCCGGCCCACTCGACGGCCTGACTTGGGGTGTATCGCAACATCTCACTCCCCCCAGGGGTGCACGAGGTCAGCCAGATACTGTTTCACCGTGAAACCCTGTCCGCACGGGCACAGGGGGACACAGGGCATGCGAGAGGACACCCTCCTCGCCCACAGCCCTGAACGGCTGGGAGAGATTTGTTTATCCACGCTGGTTAAACAAAGTTCTGCCAGGCCAATAAGCTGCCACCAGTTCTTGTTTGGTTATAAGACCGGTCCGTTACCGACTTATAACAAGGCCAGGAACCAGCCTTGGGGCAGCTATATATTATAGACCGAGTAATAGGCGTGTAAGGCCGATGATCAAGACAACAGACTAGCTCAGATTAAAGTTTATAGATTTAATTCACCTTGAAGGGCGCACTAGACAAGTAATATGTACAGAATGATAATATATACAGGTAACAGTCAGAGGTGCAAATACGAGTATGGTTACAGACAAAAGGCAGTAAGATGTGTCCAGTTACCTGAGATTGGCTTGGTGCTCGGCCCACATGGGGAGCCTTATATAGCCTGGCTTCTGTGTGTAGATGCTCCTGGAAACGCTCTTAGGTACCACCCCTCCTGAATGTAACCCTGGGCCCATGTTTGTTCCCTGCTTACCCCATGATCCATCCTTCTTTTTATTTCTTTCAAACCTCCCCTCAACAGAGCCCTTGACCTAATGTCTCCCCTGCCCCTACATAGGGCTATTTAGGTTGCATCTCAACCCCTGGTATTCTTGCCACCTTCTGTGCTTTCAATCCACTCTCTTCAGATCCTCTGCCAGCTTGACTCTTCTCTCTTTTAACAGGGGGCCCTAGGGCTTATACTTCTTAGCTTTTATAGGCTCCACAAATTTCTAATGGCAGCAATGCACAACATAATAAGGCATATTTATAAGTTCAAGGAGCATTAAAGAAGATTTTTCTATTTTCTATCTCAAAACCATTGTTGATTGTCCACATGTACATTTAGTTGCTGAGTCTGTTGCATGAGGTCGGGGTCCTCAAGTTGTGGGAATTACCTTGAGGTATTTATATTTAAGATTCGCTGCTTCATTATAGAGACCTGAGAATGCCGACAACCCTCATTGGAAGTGTAATGGCTGCTGTAATTATTGTCTTCAGCTTTCCTCCAAGCATACTTACAAATTATATGATATTTAAAGTATAACTGAGGAAAAATAAATTGGCAGATTGAGCAGTACTGTAACCATTAAATCCATGCAGCCTCCAAAAACTTACCTGCAAAACTCCTATGCAGGAAATTTTTTGGATACTGTAGAGTTGTTTTGGCAGCTGTACCCCCCAATCTGCCATCCCCATCTCTCTTTGTCAGATGCAGTAAGATTGTCAGAAACACTGGAGGTTACTTCTGTAATGAACTGGGACTGTCACCCATTGTCAAATAATCCTAAATGGCAGATCTGCTGACTTATAAAGCAATACAGAAACAAGTGATACCTTTTCACATAGTAAGCAGATTTCCCATTCAGGAGCCAATAGAACTGTTACCAATCTCAGCTTGTGGGGAAACAAATTAAATTAATGAAAAATCAGTGAGTCCACAAAGGTGATAAATAAGATGAGCCACAGAAAACATCAATACTTGTGAAATGCTATGAATAATTCACATGCAACAGGCTAAAGAGAGCAATGAATAAGCAACATATCCCGAGGATCTCTACCCAAACCGCTTCCCATCACTATGGCAAGCGGCCAGGATGCAAGGACCTCTGGAGCTGTGTCCGCTTCACCTTCACACCTGTACACAGGTTGACACAAGTGGGCCAAGTGAAGCTGGGCAAATAATCTCCATTGTGACGTGATGAATTAGGTGGCTAGCCGTGACCTGTAAGAAAGAATTTTCAATGGGGAAGGTGGGAGGTGAAGTTGCAGGAGGGGGAGCGGGCTAACCATAAGGCCTGAAGCTTTATTAAAATTAATATGTATATTACATATAAAGTAGAAGGGGTTTATGGGAAGAGACTAAGACAATAGTGTACAGTACAATGGAGTATGTATTTAATAAAGCCTGCAGCTTTATTAAAATGAATATGTATATTAGATATAAAGTAGAAGTGGTTTATGGGAAAAGACTAAGACAATAGTGTACAGTACAATGGAGTATGTATTCCCAATGAATATGCATATTGTAACGATCCTGGACGTGGAAGTGGATCCACTGGACCACCGCAAGCGATGGCTTAAGCCACGCCAGGGAGCGGAATCTATGTAGGACCCGGTTTTCACCAGAGCCTGCCACAAAGCGGGATGGACTTGCTGCGGCGGGAGTCTACCAGGTCGCTACCCCTGACGTGACTTGCTTGCGGAGGCAGCTGAGGTATAGCATGGTACAAAAACGTAAGGCAGGCTCGAAGTCGGGGACAGGCAGAAGGTCAGGACAGGCGGCTATGGTTCGTGGTCGTGGACAGGCAGAAGTTCAGGACAGGTGGCAGAGGTTCGTGGTCAGGAGATGGAGGGAAACGGTACGGTACACGGGAGATCAGAACAAGACAACTGGAAACGCTTTCTCAATAGGCAGGGCACTAAAGATCCGGCAAGGAGTGGGCGGAAGCGCTCAGGTAATATAGAGGCAGTGCCTGGTAATTAGTGGTGCACTGGCCCTTTAAATTTCACCGAGCCGGAGCGCGCACGCCCTAGAGCACGGGAACGCGTGCGCCGGGCAGCAGGAGGCTGCTGGGACACGGGAGCGGGGCCGGGTGAGTACTGGCGTGCAGCGGGGCGAGTGCGCCTGTCGCCCGACAGGGTCCCCCCGGACGCCCGGAGGTTGCGGGCCCCTAGTTCGGCGGCGCAGTTCGCAAAACATATTAGACATGAAGGAGAAGGGGTTCATGGGAGGTGATAAAGCTGGTAGTGTGCTGTGGAATTTAACACCTATTCTGCTTAGTCCGTTCTAGGTGAGCCACGCAGATGCAATAATATGAGAGAAATTGGACGGAAGTCCATCACAGTCAGGGCAGATATCTCCATTGATACAGTACGTGGGCGCGGGCAGTATGGTAAGATAGGGCGTAAGCCCGTTATGGAGATGGTGAACTTGTCTGAGGAATGTTGTTTATGGGAGCATGGTGACAGCAACAGCAACAGCAGTAGCAGCACATAGTATCAGTATGCGTGCAGGAGAATGGAAGGGGGAGTGGGTTTTGTGGATTCTCTGATGGCTAAATGGTGAGCACATGAATAGGGTGTGTACCTAACATGATATAAAAGGAAATGAGCTTAGACCACATGGGACCGGATCTCTAACCCCTGATGAAGCAAGGTTAGCCGGTGAAACATGTTGGGGAGGTCAGGCATGACGTTTTAAATTGTGATTTCTCACCTCTGTCTACTAGTGTTACCTGCTGCAGAGGGTATCACAAGGAAACCTTATATGTTTTATGTCCATTAGATTAGGGAGGACTGCCCAAGTAGGATGCTTGGGATTCCCTATTGGAGTTAGTAAATTACTATAAGGTTCTCCTGTTAATAGGTGGTGTCCCACCAGACTTGATAATAGAAAAGGAGCTATTCCTTCAGAAGTAGAAAGGGAGATATTGAGAGGTTAGAAATCAGGTTTTTAGTAGTGTGTATAGAGGTTTAGTGTTCTACATAATAAAAGTTACGATTTAGTGTTTTATAGATAGAGAACTGATAGAGATTAAGTTTGCCTCTGGCAAAACAGTAACTAAAGTGAAGCTGGGGACAATCCATACTGGTCAAATACTGATACTGATATATTCATTAGTTTTTCCTTCTTATTTTACCGAAGTGTATTTAAAGGGAACTTGTCACATAGATGATGCCCCCCTTGCTGAGGACAGCACAAGCTAGTGACAGACCTGCTTTTTCCAGAGCTGTGTCCCTTATTCTGTAAAATGCTGGAGTTTTAGAGCATTTAACCATAATATCTTATTAATTAGCAGGTTTTATCCCTGACCAACAAAGGCAAGCACCGCCGACTGACAGTTATACACATGTTTATAACTATTCAAAGTAATAGGTATATCAGTTGAGGTGGGCAGGGCTAAGCTCAGGTGGGCGGGGTTTGAAAAAAACTGACTCTTTGAATGAGTCTTCGAATGACTCTTCTGGCTGAAAACTGCAGATTTGAGCATTAAATACACGAAAACTCCAGCAATCTTACAGAATAAGGGACACAGCGCTGAGAAACAGCAGGTCTGATACTAGCCTTGTGCTGTCCTCAGCCAGGGGGGCATAATCTATGTGACAGGTTCTCTTTAAAGGGTTATAAATTATGCTATGAGGCAGAATAAGAACCTGTTGTATGTCAGTCCATCAATTCAGGCATCCTTGAGAAAGAAAGTATTGACTTCCGAAATGTCATAGCTACAAGATGCAGTAAGCCAATGGGCTTCACAGCTCTGTGTTCAACATCTCTACAAATCTTGAAAGAAATCCTCGAAAATATGGAAAACCATTGAATCGAGGGACTTACATATAACAGGTTCTTGTTTATTTGCCTCAGAGCATAATTTATAAGCAATAAGGGCGACATGTATGTACACAGTATTCTGGTGTACTTTCAGCCCAAAAGCTGTCGCAGCCCTGTTCTCTAGATTTATAATCAGACGCACTGCAAAATCAGGCGCATCATCAGGCGCCCGCGGCAGTTTATAATGCGCCTGAGATCGGGGAGCTTTCTGTTGGCGTGTTGCACCACAACCGTAAAATTCTACTGATTTATGACGAGAGGACGGCAAAACTAGGCCCATTGCTACTGGAAAATGTAGACCAAGTTAAAAGCGGTTTATCTGAGCCTGATTTGTCATTTGGAAGCGAGAAAGCAGTAGAACAGGCAAAAAAATGGTGCTAAAATACATATATGTTCCCCTAAATGTATTGCGGTAAAATAAGAAGGAAAAATTATTGAATATATCAAGCCTTTGAGTGTTATTTGAATAGTACATTACAGGTATATAAGAGAGGAAACCCGTATTAAAGGCTTGCCGAGGTACGTTAAAAAGTTAAATAAATTTTTTTTTAAAAAAAATTAAAAGTACCAGTGATTTATTAGGCACTTTATACTGGACCATTAGCAACTATTTAAAGGAATATTTCAGTTTGGTAAAATCATGTTTAAATGGGCCCTAAAAGTAGGAAAAAAACCTCTGTACTCATCTCTTGGCCCCCAGCTGCTTTGAATTATGCCCCAAGATCTGCTCTTTTGCACTTTTGGGGCCACATGTATGAAAACTGTCTAGGTCTAAGATTCACCTTGTTGCCCATAGTAACCAATCAGAGCACCTATTTCATTTTTCCAGAGCACCATATGAAATTAAATGGGCGCTGTGATTGGTTGCTATGGGCAACAAAGTGAATTTTAGACCTAGACACTTTTCATACATGTGGCCCTTGGAGTCTCGTGCTGACACTCGGAAATTGCTTGGGCTTCATTGGGAATGGGGGTAGGGCTAGTATTTCCCGTATGTCAGGTTGAGACTCCAAAACAGGAGTACATTCTGGGCCGCTTTAGAGCAGCAGCAACAAGATAAAAATATTTGTACCATTTCTGGCTCCAGTCCAAAATAGTTTTACTGAACTGGAATATCCCTTCAAGCTGAAACAAAACTACATGTAATTAATGAAAAGTTTACTAAGAAGAGAATAAGGCGAGAGAGCTTTGTAGCCTTGTGCACTACAGTTTACAAATGTCCTTAACCAGTCTCGGACTGGCTCACAGGAGAGTAGGGGAAACCCACTGTAGGCTCCTGGGCATGATGGGCCCCTTTCACATCGAGAGGCAGAGAATAAAGAGGCAGAAAGCAGGAGGCAGAGTGCAAGAGTCATGTTCAGTATATGCAGTCTTGTACAGTAGCTGTAGAATGGGTACCAAAAATCATCTCCAGTGGTGGTCCCCAAAAATCAGTTCCGCTGTTGGGCCCCAAGAATCAGCTTTACTGGTGGGCCCAAGGCACCCCAGTCTAACACTGTCCTTCACTAATATCCCTCTAGCAGTGTCAGCTAGGAATATCAAGGCTGCTGTAGAACCGCCCACAGCCTGACAGGAAGTGGGTGTCTGAAGCTGGCTGTGGCTCTGTGAAACAGCAGGGTGGAACAAGTCATTTCATTACAGCAATTTTATTCATATTGACACCATATATATTTTTATTAACCATTATCTATTTTCTCTTCAAGATATGTACATATGGATCCAGTACAGATTTTCTACAAAATATCCACAGGAGAAAATCTGCAGCATTTTGTCATGGATTTATTGTGGATTTTACTGTGTATTTTTTTACATTGACTTTAGTGGGAGAAGGCAAAATCCACACTAAAATCAAAAGATAAACCTTTCCTGCAAATTTTTGTGCAGATTTTGCCCTCTCCTATTGAAGTCAATGAAGGTAAAATTTGAATGAAATCCACAACAAAATCTGCGCCAGTTGGTGCAAATTTTTAGGTGCAGATTTATACCAAAAAAGTGCAGATATTCACCCGTAAAAATAGTGGTAGCTGCAGATCACACACTTAACAAATGTGATCCTCTTTTTGTATATATTTATCTTACAAGTCTTAAGATCATTTTTACTGGATATTTTTTATTAAAAAATGTGGTAATAGACAAGCTACCACAATACAAGAGCCAAATTATAGTTATGAATACTTACAGCAGCTTGGCGATGAGTATTTGATAGAATCCCGTGAATCTTGACTTTTTCTTTTTCCATCTGATCAATGTTGACCCATAAATCCCGACTGGCAGAATCCAATGGTCCAAACATTCTAGACATATAATACTTGTGATCCATATCTTCCTGTAACACAGAAAAGATGTATTATATAAAACTGTTGCCGCTCAGATCAATAATACTTTGTGCAGCGAGAAAAAAAAAAAAAACCTTCTCTCGAGTTCTCAGTGTATAAATAAGACCAGAAAACAATTTTGTATAAAATTGTTACACATTATACACTGCCTTGTGTATAATGGAGGCATTAGATATTCTGCACATTGACTCTCAGTTGTTGCATTCAAGTTTGATCTCTTATCATTTAATTATTTTCCAATATTAAGATGATAACCCTGACTGATGGGATTACGCAGAGCACCACAATGAATTCTGGTTTTAAGTTAATAAATATCCCCGTCGTTTAGGTCAGGACAATTTATTTATTGCTAATACTTCTGAAACGATAGCTGGCGAAAAATTTCATTAATTGTTCCAAGCATAATCTTCTTGAGGTTAATTAGCTCATACAGATATATGAGAATAAGGATTTTGGCGCAATTAACCTATTAAATAATACATCTGAAAGGCAGAGCACGGGAGGCTTTTGCAGAGCAATTAAACAATAAATTAAGCACCTGAAATTCTTGAAATGTGTTCGGTGAATGCTGAAAAATCAAACATTTTAGCATATTAATTTATACAGTGTTCAAAATTACACGCAAGATTATGGAGAAATTGCTTTGTAAGATAAAAGCAATCAGTTTCTAGGTTCAGGGTTCAAAACTAATAGGCAAACTCTTACTAGCAACTTTAGAGACGAATTCCACGCACTTCAGCTCCCATGATGCTCTGTTCTCAGAAGTTCTTGCCCTAGGAATGAGGTCTCATTCACACAACCGTATTCATGGTGCTGATTAGTAAGGTATAGATACGGTATCTAATATCATGGTCAAATTGGCTGATTAAAGTACCAAAAGGTCAACTATTGGGCCCAGTCTATAACACCAACAATGGAACACTCAGGGACAGTTTTTCGGCTAAACAGCGCTTTGGGTGGGAAGATTTTTTTTTTCTGAGTAGGCTGATAAACTGGACAGCTAGGCTCTCCCTCTAGACTTCATTTATCAAGAAAAAATGTACTTGTTGGTGAACTCTAAACCACTCTTCCAATACACATGGCATCCCCAAGAGATTACCAGCCCCAAGAGACAGCCCCACACCTTTCAGCAACTGGGTGGCATCAGACAGCAGACCCAATTAGGGCTGATTTTAAATTGAATCAATTACCATTAACATCTACTTATGTATCAGTTAATTTACAATCAACCTGTTGAATCTCATTGATGTCATGGTCTGTGTATGGATCTGGTGGGCCCAAAGGACCCTCAATTCACCACTGCATAATGTTACCCTATGAAAGCTACTGTATAACACACAGATTTTCCTTTCATATGTCCTTCCATAACAAAAGGGTGGTGGGCACATTCATATGGTGTACATACTTTAAACCACATCTATTATGTGTTTTAGGATCCATCCACATGGCATGTTTTTTGCGGCAAATTTTCCGATGGTTTGTGGAGTTGGAAACCATCTAAAAACTGGCAAGAAACCACCCCCATAGACTTTAAAAGAAAATCTGTTCAGTAGTCTACACTAAACACATTTTTAGCTGCTGGCGTTCCTAAAAACTTTTTAAAATGCGCCTGGTTTTCAGGCAGAAGGTGTGCAAATTGATGCTTGTGGGGTATGAACGAATCAGCTAACTGAGGACAGAACCATCCCGCAAAACCATGAAAAAGACAATAAAACACCATCCAGGTTCTTAAACAGAATCTGACCGACATTTTACCATTGCCTTGTGGACGTCCCCTTAGACAGGTGCTTGACATTTTTGGTGACATATATGATTTTTGGTGCCCAGGAGCCATTTTTTTTGCCCACAAAAGTAGTGTAGAATGCGCCTGAATCTATGAACCTGTTGTACTGCGGGTCATAAAACGAAAATTCAGGCTCAGGTAAATCACTTTTAAAGTTCTCTACCTGTTCCAGCAGTAATGTAACTAGATTTGCCGTACTGAAGCTATAAATGTGTAGCTCCATACATTGTAGTGCAACATGCCTCCCGCACGCACCCTGATCTCAGGCGCATTGCAAAGTGCCATGGACGCTCTATAATGCGCCTGATATTGGAGTGCGCCTGATTAAAAATTTAGTGAATGGAGCGCTAGTGCTCGGGCTTAAAAGACGGCAGACTTCTGCTGCAAAAGAGATATTACCATGGCAAAAAGGGCGTGCCTTTTTTGAAAAGAGGAGTGACTTAGCATGCAACAACAAAAATCACCGAAATTCTGGCACATATAGTAAGCCAACGAACAGAAGGTGTAAACCTGCACTATCAGCATTATGATACACGTGACGCATTGTGAGACAGTCTAGTCTAACTTTACATCATTTAAGTCTTAGACAGTATTGATAAATCTGGCCCATAGTATGCTCCACTGGATGTTGTATGCACAATGATTTTCCCTTGCAGAATTGGAGACTGCAAATTGGATCTATGTATATGGATCAGTGAGAAGTATTCAAACAGGAAGCATCTGAGTACCAGTTTTCATCTGTAAGCTACATTTAATGCTACTTAAAATTCATGTAACAAACCAGAAGCAAAAAATAAAATATCATTAAAAATAGAATTACTCTTCATTATATCCAAAATCATAAAAATGTTCTGAATAAAACTGCACTACTAGCAAGAACAACTATAAATGAATAGAGATGATCATACAGATTCAATATGTCATAATCAAGCAAAAATGTGAGTCAGTCCCAAAAATGTCATAAAGATCTACTGCACAAAACAACAAATATAATATGTAACATCAGGTAATCAAGAAATATCCAAAAGTGCCATAGTGCCAGCCTCCTGATAAACAAAGTGCCAGTGCAATAAAAGTAACAGTACAATGATCTCACAAGTTACAATGGCCTCAAGATACAATATCTTCACCATACATTGGTATTTACTAGGGCACAATGTCAGGATACAATGTCCCAGGCACTGATTCAGCCAATTATGAACATTTTAATTGTAAAACCTCTGTATTAGTGAGGTGCATGCAGTGATTGGAGGTCTATAGCACTTCTCTACAGTACAGTGCAGTACTAAATGTCCTGTACTGCTCGTACATGTGTTAGTGAGGTGCGTGCAGTGATTGGTAGTCTAGTAGCGGTACTACATGTCCTGTACTGCTCTCTAATATAATTTCATAGCAGTGGTGTCTAGTAGCCTCTCTACAGTACAGTGAGTACAAGTCCTGAGCTCTTACATGTATAGTGAGGGCATGCAGTTTGGCAGTCTAGTAGCCCTTCTCAGTACTTGCGGTTACAATGTCCTGTTCGCTCTTACATGTATTATGACATTGCATGATTGGGTCTGTAGCCGCTCTTACAGTACAGTGCAGTAAATGTCCTGTACTGCTCTTACATGTAATAGTGAGGTGCATGCAGTGATTGGCCGTTTAGTAGCGCCTTCCCACAGTACATTGCGGTACTACATGTCCTGTACTGCTCTTACATGTATTATATTGCACTATATGCAGTGATTGTTGGTCTAGTAGCGCCTCTCTACAGTACAGTGCAGTACTACATGTCCTGTACTGCTCTTACATGTATTAGTGAGGTGCATGCAGTGATTGAGGTCTATATGCCTCTCTACAGTACAGTGCGTTACTATATGTCCTGTACTGCTCTTACATGTATTAGTGAGGTACAGTCTAGTAGCACCTCTCTACAGTACAGTGCAGTACTAAATGTCTTGTAGTGCTCTTACATGTGACATGTGTGGCTCCTTTAGGCCCCATTTTCTTTTTTTGGGGTACATTGCTTAAAGAATGCGTGACCCAAAGAAGCTCCTGTCCTCAACATAGAAAGTGATTTCCATGTACCAGCAGCTCTCTCTGATGTGATATGTGATATGTAAGGACTTGGTTTATATGAATGTTATTTGCTTAATTTTCTTTCATCTTCATTTTTCATCATGCTAGGGGTCACATTTTGGGCCTCAGAACCAATAACTAGATTTCCATAGAATTATTGGTTCAACATACAATGGTTTCAACATACAATGATTACCCTGGAATCAACTATTATTGTTTAAATAGGGACTCCTGTACATAATGAAGAAGGTAATGGCAAAAAGGAACAGTACAAGAACAGGACATTACCTACTTGGCCACCAATGCTGAAACACCAACACACGTTTTGTGCATTTCTTCTTCAAGGGTTTTCCAGGACTTATCCAGTATCAGATTGGTGTGAGTCTAATTCCTGGCACACCCACCGATCAGCTAATTGTAGGGGATGTGGTGCTTGTCCCTTTCGTGGTTTAACAGGGTAGGAACCAAACATTTAGTTGCAGCTGTGTCTACTATTGCAACTTACTGCTGCATGTTCCCAATGAAGTATTTGAGACAGAGCTGCAATACCGGACACAGCCACTACTTAGTGTATGGCGCTATGCATGGTAAACAAAATTGCAGTACTTGTTGGATTAGTGTGCCCCTTCAGGCAGCTAATTAGTGGGTGTGCCAGGAGTTGGACCCCCATTAAAAGTGTACTGATAGGCCATCAATAGAAGTCCTAGAAAACCTCTTAACAGAAAGGAACTTATTTTCTGGTCAAATATGATATCAGCACTCTAAAAGAGAATAGACAGATAAAGTTGTTATTTTCGGTGAGGGTACTTTTGAATCCTAGAGGAACTGGTGGAAATGGTTTACTATAAACTCCATTATTCTGCTCTATTATACACTTATGTGTTATGACCAGTGTCGGACTGGGGTGGCTGTGGCCCACTAGTGGACTTGAGTTTTGGGGCCGACCAGTGAATTTAATTCTTAGGGCCCACCAGTGGAATTGTTTTTTGAGGCCCACCTTACAGCTACTTGATGGCACATACAACACATGAATCTTCCACTCCGTCTCTTTACTCTCTTTCTCTGCTTTTTTCTCTAAAAGGCAGCCCCAAACCTATCATGGACAGGAGGCCACCATCCCTAAGGACCCACCAAGCCCAAGGGGCCTACCAGGGGTTCCCCCAATTCCCCTGTATGACCAATGGGACTTTAGCCTATAGATCTAAGACTGGAGTTATCTGGAGACTATTTGCTTGTTTGTAGGTCTTTTTGGTTTCAGTTTTGTCTTCAGTAACAAAAGAGCATCTTCAATCAGGTTGAAGTCAAGTCCAACCATTGAAGAATATTCAATTTCTTTAACTTCAGAAGCTCTTGGGTTGATTTAGTAATATGTTTTGGGCCAATGTCATCAATGTTGTGAAGCATTGTCCTATCAGTTCTGCAGCATTTCACTGAATCTGAGCAGAGTGTCTGTATAGCGCTATACATTTCCGGATTCATCCTGCTACATCTATCTGCAATCAGGTCATCAATAAACCTCAGTGACCCACTTCCAGTGGCAGCCATACAAGCCATAATGCAGCCTCCACCATGTGTGACAGATGATGTGTCAGATTTTAGGCCCTTCCTTTCCATTGTTATACTGTTCTTGGTAATCTTGGTTTCATCTATCTAAAGAAACATGTGCCAAAACTGGGCAGCTTTTTCAGATGTTTTCTATCAGTTATATTTGCCCTTCCTATTCTTAAGTGTTACCAGTGGTTTGTATCTTGAGACAATATGCACATCAATCACATTTGATGACTTTTTATTTCCAACCAATTGTGGTTGTGTACAGAGGCTAAATGAAGAGAATTGTCACTTTGTTACACAACTGTATGTCCAAAGATCCTAGGTACATAGTTTCGTAGTTATTATGGATGAAAAAAGACACATGTCCATCAACTTCTACCAAAGGTGAGGAGAATATGTGGATGATGGGGATGAGTATAGGTAAATTTAAAACTTTGTTTCTATATGTCTACATAGGTAATTGTCTAAGTCTTTTTAAAGCCCTCACCTGTTCCTGCTGTGACCTGCACCTGAGGAAATATTCCACAGATCCACAGTTTTTATGGTAAAGAAGTCACCTCTAGAGTTTGAACCTTCTTTTCTCCAGATGAAGGGAGCGCCCCCGTCTTTAAGGGGTCTTACATGAAATAGCTTCTCACTCTACCTTTTGCAGGGGCCATTTACATACTTATACAATTTATTCCCATTTTACCTGTAGATGTCTCATCTCAAGATTAAATTTAATTATTTTAACCTTTCCTCATAACTAAGATACTCTATGCCACTTATTAGTTGAGTTCCTTTCTTTAACTCCAGTAATTCCTTTCTTCGAACTGGTGCCGAAGACTGAACTGCATGTTCCAGATGGGGTCACACCAATGCTTTGAAGAGCAGTAATATTATATCACTGTGCCAGAAGCCCATGCCTTTTTCAATAAATGACAATATCCTGCGGGCCTTAGAAGCAGCTGACTGACATTGTGCTGGTCTATGATCTACAAGTATACCCAGATCCTTCTCATCAAGAGAATCTTCAAGTTTTTCTCCTGCAGGAAATATGATTCATGACATCTATTAGTTTCCAGGTTCAGAGCTTTATATTTATCCACATTGAACCTCACTAGTCTAGTAGATGCCTATAACAGTAGGCTTACCATCATGGCAGGCCTGTTATGTGGCTTCCCTCGACCACAAAAAATTATGGTGTAATCCACACCAGGGAGCGGAGTCTAAATAGGTCCAGTAGTCTCCAGAGCCTGCGCAAGGCAGGTTGGGCTTGCTGTGGTGGAACACTACCAGGTCTCTCCCCCTGACGCGACTTGCTGGCGGTGGCAGCCGAGGTGAAGATAGGTACAAAATCGTGAAGCAAGCTCGTAATTTGGGATAGGCAGGAAGGTCAGGCCAGGCAGCAAAGGTTCGTGGTCAAGAGACGGAGACTAACGGTATGGTACATGGAAAGAACAATAATCACTATAGGATTGCTTCCTCTCAAAGCTCTATGGCACTATCGATTCGGCAGGGAACCAAGGAAGGGCAGGACTGAAATAGGGTCTGCACCCAGTGATACCAAATTACCGGTGCGCTGACCCTTTAAATTTCACTGAACTGAGGCACGTGCGAGCCCAGCAAATGACAGGAGCGAAGTGAGTAACGGACAGAGCTGTGAATGCATCCCGCAGCGCCACTAGCAGCAGAGGGACCGGGAGTCCGGGTATGCGTGCGATCTGACGTGTGGATTGCGGGGACACCCATTACAATGCCCAAACACTCAATGTTTCCAAATCTGATTGTAATTTATGAACATCTTCCATAGACTTCACTACACTACATGGCCTGGTGTAATCTGCAAAAATAGAAATAGTGCTATTAATACCCTCCCCTATATCATTAATGATTCAACTGAATAAAAGCAGACCCGGCAGTGAACCTTAGGGTACATCACCTATATCCAGACAGGGACAATTTAGAGTAAGAGTCATTTACCACCACTCTCTGGATCTGATCGGTGAGCCAAATTTCAATCCAATTACAAACTATTATTTCTAAACCGATAAATTTCAATTTAAGCTACACTGTAGGTGTTTATAAAAGAAGAGTGTCAAATGAGTTTGCAAAGTCCAAAAACAACTCCCACAGGTGGAGTTGACTCTACGGGCCCACCAATTGAGTTTTTATGGGCCCACTGGTGGAGTTTATTTTACGGGCCCACCCTACAGCTACTGTAAATGACTGTACCTGCCTCCTATACTCTGCATCTTGCTTTTTTTGCCTCTTCTGAGAATGCACATGGAGTTAAAAAACAACTGTAGGTCTACCATGCTCATGGGGCCATCGGGGGTTTCCCCTGTGGGCCAGTCCAAGCCTGAAGCCACATCAGTAAAAGGAAATACCAAAATGCTTGGTACCCACATTAGTCGCTGCCGTTTTACATCATGAGGGATGGAAGTTGATTATTACTATTTATCTTGTTCCTATATACAGTGTTCAGGGGTATTATGTGACATGTTTCTGCAATATCTTTCTTACTCCCCTTACATGTAGGTTATAGGTTTGTTTATCATTTATAGCGGCTACGCCAGTCTGTGGATATACTTGGGTTTATATTTACCCTTTAGATGTTGTCCATGTGGATACATATAGTTTTTGATCTACCCTTTTGCTATCATCTTGTTTAACAATAGGATCAGTCAATATTTGGTAGTGGTTTAGGTTCCCTGATGAATTTGAGTATATGAGGGAAACACATTAAATATGTTTGTATATATCCATTATTGGTCCTTTTCCATTATGTTAGTTTGTCGGTGTTGGTGAATGTACTGTACATATTGAAACCAAACTACCTATTTTCCATAGCTGTTTCTCTACCCCCTTATCTATATCTGGTACACTCAGTTCCATGAGCGTGTATAGGTATCTATGAGTCCATGGTGATACAGGCATATCAACTGAGGGATAGGTTCGTGCTTGGGTTGCCCTTATCAGGGTGGTTACCCTGCTTTTGGCTAGGTAGGAATAGGCTCTCTAGTAGGGTAAGTATAGGGACTCTGTAGGAAATATTTTATTTTTAATATGCATTAAAGATTACGTTTTATTAGATATTTTTCTACAAGGAACACATTTTTGTATGTTTTAAATCGATATATTTTCTGTGACTTGTTTCCATTTTGGTTTCTGAGGAGCTCTCCCCATTATCATTTGTAGAGCACTGTGTTCTTTCAATAACCATATTTCTCACAAGAAAATAACTTATGTTTTCTCCTGGTCTACTTGTTCAGCCCATGACATGCTAGTAGTATTATAAGATAATAATTTTCCTAGATATAACAGCACAAAGTTAGTCTATGAATAAGTTATGGTACTAAATAAACTGGTACAATTAGTAATGTGACCGTTACTTTCTCTTTTAGAGAAGTTTCTGTTTATTTACAACATTGTATCGTACTGAAACACAATTAAAGGACTATATCTAAGCCAAAAGGTGTTTTCACAGAAGACAAAAAGGATTGCAAAATCAGGGATTTTGAGAGCTGGAATTTTGCCCAGAAACCATTTAATATTCTCAAATGCCTCCTAACACATTTTGGTGTACATAATGGCGTTCTATGTCCAAATTCCAGTGAGGTCACTCGGCAGAGTAATGACAAAGAAGTAGTAAAAACAAATAACTTCTTTAGTCAATAAGCTGTAACAATGCATTGGCTGACCCCATGAAAATTGCATACTCTATAGTTATAATTGAATTAAAAAAGTAGGGCTTGAAGTACACAATAGACCGAAAACTTGAGCTTCACCATTCAGTAGAAGCCTTTTTCAATGTCATAGTCATTTGATTTATGAGGTACAGTCAAAGCTTAGTTCTAGAGAAATTCCCTAACAGCACAGACATCCAAAAAGCAGCCGCAAATAATTTTTTGCAACTATTGTAAATCATTTTAAATTTTTCTTAACTTACTGTACATACTAGACTGTACAATACAATGAATAATACAGCCATAGGATATGTTCACACAGCGTCTTGTGTTAGACGCCGTGTGTTTAGAAGATCGTGCTGATCAGCCAGCGTTCAATATGCAGCAGGGAAGACAGCAGGTAATCATAGCTCTCTATGAGAGGTATGATTATCATAATTACAGGACACATTTCGGGGCGAATTGCAGTGCAATTACACCCCGAAATACGTCCTGAAAGACGCCATGTGAACATACCCTTAGGCCTCGTTCACACGGCTTATTCTGGGACGGATTGGAGCCATACTGCGCGCCGGATTTGCGCTTCAGTACGGCTCCAATCCATCCCAGTAACTTCGGTAATCCACAGTTCTCATAGAGAACTGTGGATTCCGTCGCTCCTCCCCGCTCGGCGAATCCGCCGCGGGGGGAGAAAGTGACGTGCACATTATTTACGGCGCGGACGCGCTGTAAATAATGCATTGTTTATGGGGCCGGCGAGCAGCTCCCCTGCCGCGCCCCCGCCCCTTATTCAAGCCGTATTGCGGGTGGGATCCGGCCCGCAATTATGGCTTGAATAAGCCGTGTGAACACGGCATTACTGTGACAAAATAAGACTTTACCTTTTTTTTTTCTTCAGCAAAATAAATAATGGCCCTCAGCACATTTCCCCATGAAAATGTTAAAGAGTATGCATCATCTCCATTGTGGTAGGATCCATTTCTTCTTTGGTGAATATGTGGCCTAGCGTGGCTTCTGTTATTCTCAGAATATTGTAGCCTTGAAGTCTAGAGCTAGTTTGAAAAAATTTGTGAGACATTCTTCTCTCATGCGCTGTTTTGAGATAAATGCAGATGTCCCAATTATATGTTGTATGTTCACGATAAATGTGTAGACAATGTTCATGAGATTTAGTTCATGAGATTTAGCTCCTGTTTTGATATTATAGAAAGAGTTATGGGTATTCTTTGATGTACAATGAATGCTGGACAATTTCCAAGAAGAAGTATGAATATTAATGGATACCAATAATTATTCACACCCACATTTAAATATTGAGAAAAGTTTAAGAACTTCTATAGGCTGGGACAGGCTTGTCACTTAACAATTTCATATCAGGTAAGAATTTGTCTATAAAATATAGGTCTGGCTGGGTTTTTGCCCAGAGTGATTTTGAATATCGACCTGTGACTCATCATTGCTCTGCAGCTATAGCTAGATGGAAGACATCCAAAGATCTGACCCTTCTTGGAGTAGTAAGTATAATAACTTATTACTCTAAAATTTATATCTTCAAACAGTTCTTAAAAAAGAGACCTTTTGTAAGCTGTTTGGGAACCCCACTGGCATAGCAAAATTGGTCTTAATATTGTAAGTATGGGGTTAATGTCCTCTTCCCTGGTGGTCTGAGATAGTAGAGAGGTTAAGGCTGCTTTCCTTCTATGCTAGGGCTGTGAAGTGTTCAAAGGCAAAATACTTGGTGGTATAAAATAATGGAGTAAGTAATGACTGATTCCCAATTTGCATGGGAGGGATGGAGGGGTTAATGTCATTTTTTCTGGTGGTCTGGGGTAGTGGAAGAAATTCAGGCTGCTTCTCAAGTGTTCTAATAGTTGCTTCCCTAATGACTAGGGTACTGGACAGGTTACTGCTTCTTACTCTAGTGGTCTAGAGTAGTGAAAGGGTCTGTTTCCCTGGTGGCCTATAGTTGTGAAAGGTCTTAAGTCCCGTTTTATCACATCATAGTTCTGCTTTACTTTCTACAGTGATCACACAGATCAGTGCACTGCAGCGATACTGAGAAGTGAACTTTGACAAATGTATTATTTTCCTCCCTTCCTAACAAAACCCCCCACATGTTTCAGAAGCATCACCATACCCTATCCCTTAGAGGTGCATTGGAGGCCACAGTGGGCTACTCTCTCAAGAAACATTAGTGGAACTTAGGCGAAACAACTTGTTCATCACAGCGGAGATGGTGGGTTGGAGATTAATATGTGAAATGGGGCCTGTGGAGACGCTGCATAGTGGGTCACCTTGTGCACTTCTAAGAAACTCTTTAGGTGGGAGCTGGCATCTAGATATCACAAACTAAGTCCTGGAGAGTTTCAAATGACGTAGGTAGTCATTGACACTTGGTAGCTGAAGAACTCATTTTAGGCCGTCGCCAAAGCATCGCAGGGGCCGCAGTGAAAGCGGTGCGCCCCCTGCGATGCTGTGTAAGTCCGGGGCCGGACATGGGGGGCGCAGCCCCTTTAAGGGGAGGCCCCTCATGACCCGGCGCGCCGTCTAAGCCCGGGGGATAGGAGGGTAGGCGGAGTCGGGCGCGACGTGCGCCGACGGAGGCCGGGGGTATTGGTGGGCGGAGTCAGGCGCGGCATGCGGGATGGAGCCGGCTTATAAGCCGGACCCTGCACCGCGCGGGAGCAGACGCGGGCAGCGTGACAAGCAGCAGTGACCTGTACTACTGCGCTTGTCTGTCACTGTGTGGGAATCGTTGAAGAGGCTTTCATAATGGCTGACAATGTGGAGGAGCTGCTGGCAAGCCTGAGATGGGCAGCTGGAGAGCGCGGCCTCGTGTGGCTAGCGCAACAGGTGCGGGGTGCGCTGGGAGGGGGGGAGGTGGCTGGGCCTGCGCCGGTACCTCACACCTCGCGGGTCCCTGCGGCCCCTATTCCCCCCCTGGAGCTGCTGTTCCCTCAAGGCGCTGGACTCGCCCCCCGGTGCGCCTGAGCCCTGAGGTGACCCCCCAGGGCCCGTGCACGCCGAGGAGCCCCTCTCTGGACCCTCCGGGGCGGACGGTGCGCTCTGCAGGGCGTTCTCGTGCTGTTCGTCCTGGGAGGAATCCTTCCAGGTGGGCGGGCCCAGCGGAGCACAGCAGGCGCCAGCACAGCCCAGTATTGGTGTCAGCTGGGGCTCCAGTACACAGTACCGTGGCGACGGCTGGTGCCCCTGGCGATGATCCGGTCGGGGGGCCCGTCAGAGAACGGCGAGACGACAGAAGGAGCGAGGATTTCGAGAGAGGAAGGTTGTTCGACGTTCGGGAACTGTGGGATGCGGCCGGCCCAAGAGGGTTGGGGTCTTTCGGTCAGTTGGGGGGCCCACCTGGGGGTCCTGCGGCGAGGGACGGGAGCCGGAGAGTCCGTTCGGAGGTTCATGTGGTCCGGGATCTGCGTTCATTGGAACCATTCATACAGGCTGGAGACGGAGGTTATATGGGTCGTCGAGGAAGTCTTCAGGGATCGGGCAGCGCGGCTGGCGGGTTCACAGCACCCGTGCAGCCTGGTGAGTCCAACATCTGTTGTTATGTTCGTCACCGTCGGGGCAGGCAGTGCCGGAGGGGGATTTTTGGCTCCGACGGGGGAGGTTTGGCGCCAGCTTGGCAGGAGCTAGCGAGTAGCCTGCACGAGGTTTTGACACGACTACCAAGTACGGCGGGACCAGTGACACAACCGTCGCCCATCTCGGTCTCGGGGTCGGCGGTTGTAGGGTCGAATGCTTGGTTTCCATCCCCGCTAGGGGTGGGGGAATTGCGGTCGACGGACAGGGCGGAAGGGAACGGGGGTAGTAACGGTGTCGGTACAGACAGAACAGAGGGGGGGTCGACAGGGTTGGGTTGGATGCCCGAGCGAGGGGGGAGGTATATGTATGTTTTGAGGGCCCTTTAGGTGCTCATCTCAAGAAGGAGGTGAGGGAAAAGATTTGGCAGGATGATACTTTTGAAATCTTTTTTCCCTGTTACCGCTCGAGAAATTTAACATACCGAAAGGGAAGCGGATGAAAGTAAGAAGGAGGAGGGGGAAAAAAAACGAAAGGTGGCGATTAATACCGCAAACCTTCCAGAATTGGATGCAGGGTTTGCCTTTTGGCAAGCGTCATTGGGAGAAGGCCCCGGAGAACTGCTCCGGACTTTTTGTTACCTAGATTCTATAGCGGAGGACAAGGGGGTATACGGGGGGCAGGCGTGGCTCAGATATGACGAACAATTTCGTAAAGCGGAAAGAGGTCAGACCGGCAATTCGGGGGGATCAAAAAGGATATAGGATTAGGGTGAGGGTTATGGCACCCATGCGATACGGCCAGCCCTTTCAGGGGGCCCTGGTACCTCGGGACAGCAGGGGGGTGCTGGGTTTTGTTCGTGGGGTTTCCCAAAAGGATTTCAAGCAGGGGTCTGCTGGCAGTTTAATGACAGTCAAATGAAAGTTTTGGAGCGAACTGCCGCTTTAAAGCATGTCTGTGCAGTGTGCAGCGCCGGTCCCATGGAGCGTCGCGTTGTTTTACGAAAAGGAAAAGGGAGGGCGGCTAATTTCAGCAAGGGGGCGACTCCGGTGAGTCTAGCCGCGATGGAGCCGTACCTAAATAGGTACCCGGATAAGGAGGCGGCTTTATTGTTAAAAGGAGGTTTTAGTGAGGGTTTTCGGATCCCGTCACCCACACATGGGGTTTTCCATTTTCTATTAAAAACCTGTAGTCAGCTCGTTTGCATCCGAAGGTGATTAAGGAAAAATTAGATAAGGAAGTGTCATTGGGTAGAATGGCGGGCCCATTTGAGTCCTTGCCGGTGCCGGATTCGGTAGTTTCACCATTGGGCGTGGTTCCTAAAAAGGAACCAAATAAGTTTAGATTAATTCATCACCTATCTTTTCCCAAGGGTTTTTCTGTGAATGATGGTATCGACCCGGAACTCTGTTCCGTGGTCTATACGTCCTTTGACGCGGCACTAAAATGGCTGACGGCGTATGGTCGCGGGGCACTCATGGCCAAGACGGACATTGAATCCGCCTTTCGGCTGTTGCCGGTGCACCCGAAGAACGCACGGTTATTGGGTTGTTTTTGGGATGGGTCATTTTTTGTTGATCGTTGCCTGCCAATGGGGTGTTCGATCTCATGCTTCTATTTTGAAGCATTTAGTTCTTTTCTGGAATGGGTGGTGCGGGACGTGTCAGGTCTGTCGTCGGTCATTCACTACTTAGACGATTTTCTATGCATTGGCCCAGCGGACTCTGGGGTTTGTGGGTCGCTGTTGGCATCAATGCAGTGGGTGGCAAACCATTTTGGGGTACCATTAGCCCCGGACAAGACGGAGGGTCCGACGACGTCAATCAATTTTTTGGGAATCGGCATTGATACGCTAGCTATGGAATGTCGTTTACCAGAAGAGAAGTTGAGGGACTGAGAGCAGAGATCGGGAGACTATTGGTATGCAAAAAGGCGACCCTGAAGGAAATGCAGTCATTGCTGGGCAAACTTAATTTTGCCTGCAGGATTATGCCGATGGGCAGGGTTTTTTCGCGTCGGATGGCGCAGGCGACGGCGGGGGTTAAGGCTCCTCATCATTTTTTTTAGGTTGTCGGTAGGGATGAAGGAGGATCTGAGGGTGTGGGAATCTTTTTTGATGCATTATAACGGTCGCTCTAAATTTTTTTGGACAAAGGGCCCTTAGCAATGCGGGCACGAGGGGGTTTACGGATGCGGCAGGTTTGTGTAGGTTTTGGGGCCTACTGCCAAGGGAGTGGTGTGCGGGGCGATGGCCGCCAGAATGGTTCGGTTCAGGTTTTAGTTAAACTTGGCCCCTAAATTTGGAGCTGTTTCCAATAGTTTTGGCGGTTGATATTTGGGGTGCACGCTTTGCGAATCGAAAAATTCAGTTTAACTGTGATAACATGGGGATGGTACAGGCCATTAACTCCCTGTCGGCTTCGTCACCTCCGGTTTTGGGCTTGTCGCAGCATTTGGTGCTGCGTTGTTTGGAATTAAACATATGGGTGTTAGCCCGACATGTGCCGGGGGTTAAAAATGATCTAGCTGCTCCTTGTCTCGTTCACAGTGGGAGCGGTTTCGGGAGTTGGCACCGAAAGCAGCAGCGGAGGGGTTTGAGTGTCCCGCGGAGTTGTGGACCTTGGTTTCAGTACCGCAGAACGACTGTTCAGGTCATCGGTAGCCCCAGGCACATGGGATTCTTATTGTAGGTCTTGGGCGGTGTGGGAGCGGTGGTTAGCGGGGTTGGGCCCGTTAGCCACAGAGGGAGAAGGGCGGCTGCTCTTTTTAGCCTTATTGGTCACGTTTCTAACGAGGGTTGGTCATTTCTAGGGTTTCACGGATCATGTCAGGATTAGCCTTTGGTTTTAAAGCAAGGGGTGTGGCTGACATTTGGAGTGAGGCAGGCATTGAGGGGGTATCGTCGGGGTGCGGTAGAGGTGGATTCTCGGCACCCAGTGGTTTTTCAGCTTCTGCAACGTTTAGGAGAAAAGTTAAATTCAATTTGCAGATCAGAGTTTGAGGTAGGGCTATTTCGCCTTGCATTTTCATTAGCATTTTTTGGGGCATTGCGAATAGGAGAATTGGTCTGTCCAAGCAGAGAGGTAGTAGGAGGATTACAGTGGGAGGACGTGCAGTGGAGATTTTTGGCGTAGGGACGGCGTCCATTTGAATGCGGTGGGCTAGATTTATGGTCTTTGGATATCCGAGAAGGATTGGAACGGGTCTTGGGGCTGTTGGGGGCGTCGCACCCATGAGGTATCCTGGTCGCTAGCTATGGCGGGTTGGGGTCCTTGGAGTCTGTGAAAAGTAGTGGGGGGACTCAGGCTCAGCTTTCTCCCAATTGGTGGATGGACCGGCTTGGCGAAGATTGGGCTCCACAGGGCAGCGTCCTTGGGAGCAGGTTATGGAATGGGAGCCGCCTGAGGTGGCTTTTGGTGCCCTGAAGCCGGGGGTGACGGGGGGGGTAAAATATGGTGGAAAGAGGAACGGCTTCGCCAGGCTTGGTAATGGTTCAGAGGTTATGGCTCCAAGGACCTCAGCCCCAAGCTTTGTCTGACTATGGGGTCTTGGGCTGATGGGTATTTGGTTATTTACTCATTGGCAGTGTACTGTTTGTTAATATTTGTGTTAAATAAAATGGCTGCTGTGGCCAATTTATCCAAGTTGATGTCTCTGTGTATTCATTGAAGGATGGGGTTTTCTAGTTAAATTGGTCAATTGCAGCAAAGGATAGGCGCTGCTTAGGGTCAAGTCCGGGGCCGGACATGGGTGGCGCAGCCCCTTTAAGGGGAGGCCCCTCATGACCCGGCGCGCCGTCTAA
The DNA here is from genome assembly GCA_025379985.1 of Phyllomedusa bahiana. Taxonomy (NCBI): domain Eukaryota; kingdom Metazoa; phylum Chordata; class Amphibia; order Anura; family Hylidae; genus Phyllomedusa; species Phyllomedusa bahiana. The sequence goes on from JAODAL010008919.1 coordinate 90,759, forward strand.
GCCCGGGGGTATAGGAGGGTAGGCGGAGTCGGGCGCGACGTGCTCCGACGGAGGCCTGGGGTATTGGTGGGCGCAGTCAGTCGCGGCGTGCGGGGTGGAGCCGGGTAATAAGCCGGACCCTGCGCCGCGCGGGAGCAGACGCGGGCAGCGTGACAAGCAGCAGTCCCACCCTCCCTCCCTATTTGGGATAAGGGGGAATGGTTGAGCAGCTATCATGGTAGGAGCGGCTGTGTGGTCTGAGGTATTTTATGGTGGTTGCAGGTGTCGCAGCGGCGAGGCGGGTTGGGGTCCTTGGAGTCTGTGAAAAGTAATGGGGGGAGTCAGGCTCAGCTTGCTCCCAATTGGTGGATGGACCGGCTTGGCGAAGATTGGGCTCCACAGGGCAGCGTCCTTGGGAGCAGGTTATGGAATGCGTAGCCGCCTGAGGTGGCTTTTGGTGCCCTGAAGCCGGGGGTTACGGCTGGGGGTAAAATATGGTGGAAAGAGGAACGGCTTCGCCAGGCTTGGTAATGGTTCAGAGGTTACGGCTCCAAGGACCTCAGCCCCAAGCTTTGTCTGACTATGGGGTCTTGGGCTGATGGGTATTTGGATATTTACTCATTGGCAGTGTACTCTTTGTTAATATTTGTGTGTTAAATAAAATGGCTGCTGTGGCCAATTTATCTAAGTTGATGTCTCCGTGTATTCATTGAAGGATGGGGGTTGGAGTTAAATTGGTCAATTGCAGCAAAGGATAGGCGCTGCTTAGGGTCATGTACAGCGCTAACTGATACATACAGGGGAGGAGGCAGGACGGTTATGACCCCTCCTGCCTCCTCCCTGTACCAGCAGCTACACAGCGAGTGTGCAGCTGCTGACTGACTCTGCAGGCTGTCTTACAACTGCCGTGCAGAATCAGAGGCCGATTCCCGGGCGGGCGAGGTGGGCAGCCGCGGCACCCCGGACGATCGCCCGCCCCTAGAAACGGCCCTGATAGCACTTTTATCATGCCATAGAGTTACATATATGGTAATATAAGCTGAGATCAGTACAATCACAGGGGATCTATCTCCAGAAAATGAACTGTAACACAATGGTCCAAGAAGGCTATTGATTACAGTTTTTTTTTTTTTAACATAAGTGGTATTTATAACCTGAAATATTACATTAACATAAAATAAAGAACCAACCTGAAAGAAAAAATACATTGGTAAAGTGGCCACATGAACAAACAACGCTCAACAATAACAAAAAATAAAATTAGCCATCCTCAAGCTAAGCACACTCCACAAAATGTTCGTACACATTCTCTTTAACCTATTTGGGTGAATCTTGGCACATAAAAATTAATTCCGAGCCGCACAAACAGACTGGAAACAGGAAACATTGTATGAAATGGCTGGAACCAAATGAATTGGCTGGATCTTGATGGAATACTGAGCGTAGTGACAGCTGCATCACAAACAATAGGCAAAAGACAAAACGTCCTCAGGTTCCTAAAGGAAAACAGCATTTTGTAATTGTTTTATTAAACAATGAATATGTGGTCAAAAATTAAAAATTACACACATTAAAGGGTCACACACTCCAAAGGTGGTGAAGCTTATTAGAATTGTCTACCTAGAATGATGACTTTGTGAAAAATCCCCTACCTACAAGCTCATTATAAGGTGTCCTTCTGCTGGTATCCCAAGCCATCAGCTTTAATTGGTAGGAAGCATAACAGCAAGCGTTCAACTCCTATGTCCCAACACTACAGGGAAAAAAATCATATACCATTGTATCTACTTATATCTGCTTTCTACTTTATTTAAAGGAATCGGTCATCAGAAATTGACCTCAAGTTTTAAGAGGTTGTCCCTCTCTACATTTTTAGTTAAATGGGTTTTACCACAAAGTAAAATTTACTTGGGAAGCTTGCAAATTAAATAATAAATATTTTCATCATTCATCATTATTGTAAATTCTGCAAAATTTTAGTTTTAGCTGCTCCCTTAGTAATCCATAATGTACAGCTCATCTCCAGCGGATACAACCAGTCCTGGCTGTACATGCTCAGACATCCCCTCTCCTCTCAGGCAGCTACTGTGTGTCTATTCCTTGCTTAGTAATCACACACGCTCACTGCTGAGCGAGTGTTCTACCCCAGGTTCTATTATTCTATTCCCGTCCTCTGTACTTCTTAATAATTAGTCAAACAGTGTAAATAAAAGGAAAGAAGAAACCTCAATCAGGTGTGTGCATTGAGAAAAAAATATCCACATGCTTAGTTCCTGCACAGATTTGAACCTAAGAGCCCTATGCTGAAAGGCAGAAATGCAAACCACTCAGCTACATTGTAGCAACTCATATCTCTTTACATAAGTAGACCATTGTTTGACTATAGTGAGCACACTGTGAAGAATATCAGGCCTGCTGATATGCAGTTCGAACACACTCCCTTTTAACCCCTTAACAACCAGCCTATTTTTTTTTTCACGTTCATTTTTCCCTCCTCGACTTCCCAGAGCCATAACTTTTTTTTTTCCATCTATATAGACTTATGAGGGCTTTTATTTTGCTGGACAAGATGTACTTTCTAATGGTGTTAATCACCTTACCATACTGGGAAACCGCAAACAAATTGCACAATGTGAAAAAAAACGCACTTGCGCCACATTTACGATATTCAGTCTTCAGTACCTATGATTTGTTATCTGTATTCTGCAGGCTGATATGAATCGGGAAATACCAAACATGTGCGGTTTTTGTTATGTTTTGGTAACATAAACGAAAAAACGTTTTCCCTTTTTTAAATTTTTTGCCACAGCGCCATTTTTTTTGACCAATAATCTTTTGTACTTCTAGCTATAGACCTGAGTGGGGGAGGCATTTTTTTGTGGGCTGAAGTGCACTTTTTACTGGTACCAGTCTGGAATACATGTGACGTTTGATTACCTTTATTTCAATTCTTAGGGACGTGATTTGACCAAAAAGCACAATTTTTTTATTTGGAATTTTGTTTAATCTACAGTGTTCAGTGTACGGGATAAATTATGTTATATTTTAATATGGGTACCTTTTCTATTTGTAAAATGGTAAAAGGCGGGTGATTTGAACTCAATTTTTTTTATACTTTCAATTTTTTTTTTTTACTTTAACTTTGAGTCCCCCTAGGATGCTTGACTACAATGCAATAGGGTGTATAATTATGGCTGACAGGGCAGGAAGTAGTAGAACAGAAAAGATGGCAGTGATGGAAGTCTTCACAAGGCTTCCAGTTGCCATGTAAAACACTCGGGGCACCCCAATCTCGCTGGACATGTTTGGCATGGCCTCTTAGAGGTTAAACAGGCCGGAATGGAGCCAGCTCCATTCCACGATGTTATCGGGGATAGTCATCTGCAATTAGCAGCCGGCACATGCCGGCCATGTAGCAGGATTACAGGACAAATCATGAAATGCCTTTGTGGTAAAATCACTTTGAGGGTCATATGTATGAAAACTGTTTAGGTCTAAAACTCACTTTTTTGCCCATTAGGTTACTATGGGCAAAAAAGTGAGTTTTAGACCTAAACAGTTTTCATACATGTGGCCCTAAGAGTGTGCTGCTACTGGTGTAGTGAAAAAAAAAAGTACTCACCACTGTACCAACCTCCGCTCCACCGATGAATCTTACGGTTCTCTCCCTGGTTTTTCTGTTGTCTTCTGGCTCCTGCCGGTCGGCTTGTGCAGGCTCTGATTGTCTGCACCGGTCAGGTGACATTACCTGACATTGCCATTAAAGTACAGTAAGCGTTTGAACAGTGATGTCAGGCAATATCACACAACTGCTGCAGCCAGCCATTCAAGTAAAAAATAAGTAAGTCAGCAGATCTGGGAGAGGACTGATGAGTATGTTTTTTTTTTTCATATGCTTGCATGAGCATATTTTTAACTACAGTAACTTCTGCCCAGGTCACAGAGTATGCCTAGAAGACTCTTCCATAGAAGTCAGTGAGTCAGCTCCTCTTCACAGTCTCCTGTGTCCAGGTAGCTGCAGAAAAGCAAATCACTAAATGCTGCTAAAAGCAGCTCAGGCAATATGATTGCACCCATAGTCTTACACAGAAAACAAAATTTAAAAATTACAATCAGAAAATAAAAACAGCCATTTAGGGTTTTAATTAGTGAAGAAATCTATGGGTGATACATTCCATTTAAAGTGTTTTTCTGAGGTTTCAGGGAACCCCTATACTGGCTGAGACTGTGGTAAATTAAAAAAAAAAATGTATTTATCTCTTCAGCTGCCATTGTTCCAGCACCAGTTAGAGCTCTGGTGTTCCCCACTGGTCTCACAGGAATAATATCACATATATCGCTTACCTGACCAAGCAGCCAGTCACTGGCTCCCAAGCTTGGACTGGTCCAGAGGGGAGTAGAGAAATTCCCTGGAGGGCAAAGTGGGACCATTTCAGGAATAAAAGCAGAGAAAAAGAGGCAGAACAAAAGAAGCAGAGTGCAAGAGTCATATGCCGACATGTAGAGTAGCTGTAGAGTTCGCCCCAAGAATGAACTCAATTGATGGGCCCCAAGAATAAATTCCGCTGGTGGGCCTTAAGAATTATCTTCAATGATGGGCCCCAAGAGTCAACGCCATTGATGGGCCAAAGAGTCAGCTTTACTGTGGGTCCAAGGCACCTCAGTCCGACCCTGCTGATCTCAATGTTCTCTTCTCACCTTACATCTAGTGTTAGGGTAAAGACTGGCTTTATGCTCACAAGTGATTTATATGATGTCTCTGCTGGGGAACTAGTGGGGATCACCAGAGCTCCAGTTATGCTGCTGTGGAGGTGAGAACTGTTTTTTTTAATTTACTGCAAACTTGACCTGTACAGGGATTGCCTAAAATTTCAGAAAACACAACAAAAAATATTGTGCACATCTGTTGTATTCAGCAGAAGAGCCGCCACCCTCTGTAAAGCATTTGCTGCCACTTAAATTTGAGAAGAGGGTAAGGTGGAGGCAACTCTTTATCCAGTGCACCGGACTTGTGTTTTTAAGGGGGATCCGCTGTGTAGGATTCTTATGTTTTGGCGGAGTGGAGCGTGGTTTAGGGTATTTTCCTATCTGTGTTCTAAAGTTTCAGTAGTAGAGTTTGTTAAAAATCCCAGACAAAATAGCACAGCATGCAGCATCAATATGTGCAGGAAAGTGATGGGCACCATTATGGTTTTATTTCCAGTTATATACCCAGTTACATATTTGATACCAGCTCTCACATAAAACATTTTAATTAAGCGCTCCTTCCTGATGGACCTGACATTTACACTAAAGAACTCTGGAAACCATGATTATTATTATGCCTTCGATGAAAACGTGTTCCTGGGGAAAGTTACTATTAACATTTGACTGCGTAAAAACCATGAGATGGAATTAAATTGCGAGCAACGTGTGCAACTACTCCCATCAAATGACTCGCTTTTTTCCCTGTGAACTCATACTATGAATGTTTCTTCATGCTTTAATTGACCTTCAAAATGAAGACAAAAATCACAGCTCCTTCTGGAGTCTTTTATCTTAATGTATGTATATTTTTTATAATTCCTCATTGCAAGTAACGCTAAACTAATACAATCATAACGCTTTCAGTATAAATGTGCGCACTGAGGGATTGTTTGGACTTAGTAATAGCATCTACACTGAATCTGAGTATTTTCTACTGAAATATTAACAACTAAGGGCCACATGTATGAAAACTGTTTAGGTCTAAAACTCATTTTTTACTATGGTTACTATGAGCAAAAAAGTGAGTTTTAGACCTAAACAGTTTTCATACATGTGACCCTAAGGGTTAACCACACTCAATAATTAAGTAAGAGAAGGGTAAGTGATAGAAATTGAATTTCTCTGTTGACAAAGAAACAAAGTTATTCTTGTTGCATAGTCTTTTTATTACTGTCTTCATTAAGGTCTCATACACAGAGGTGCATTACAGCTCCGAACAAGTTCCAAATTTTATGAGGAGGTAAAATAGGGCTCATAGGAATTTGTATGGCCATAATTTGTCTTTGTATGCTCCAAATTTCATTAAAAGACTTACAGCTTTTTCTGTTGTGTATGTACAAGTTGTGCCATGCTCCATCAGATACCAAATCATTAAGGTATTCCTTTTTTAATATGAACGTGTATTATGTATATTATATTTCAGTGTCTACGTTTTGGCTATGTGTAACCCCCTTGCTAACTGCAAATCGAGTGTGTATTCGTTTGTCTACAAAATGTTTATACAGGCTCATTAACCTTGTTTTAAAGCTGACCTGCTCTGGTAATAAAACCCCAAACATCGTTTATTTGGGATCAGAGGTTATCTCCACGGGTGGTTCCCCGGACACAAATCTACTTCAAAGTTGATCAGACACTCATCTGGCCACCCAATTTTGACAATCCTCAACCACATTAAATGGGTCAATTAGCGGACAGAGGTAATTACATATACATTGTCCTTCGCTTTTCATAATATAATCAGCCAGCCAGGGACAACTAATTACCCTAATGAGCTGGTGGGCAGCTCTGAAACCTGAACCAATTGTGCCGGTTATAAAGATATGATCCCAACAGGAAAAAGATATTCACAGCCTAGGGGTCAGCTTTCCATATTTCCTTATTTCTTCCTTGTCCCAAGCAATACACAGAGCACCTACAGCTCTGTCAGGAGCATAAAGAACTGACGGGGCTTTGTATGTTAACTCTGTGGAGTCCTAGTGGTTTTCTTCTTAACAAAAATATCCTTCTAGCATCCTCAACAAATAAACAACAACATGGTGCAATTAATGCTTAGGCTATGTCTAAACTGAATCGGACAAAAAACGGCCATTTTTTTTTTTCCGATGCAGGACCGTGGTTTTTGTCACGCTTTGTACAAAAACCGCAGTTGCTTCTCGTTTTTTTGACGTCATCCATACAATTGTATTGTATGGGAAGATGCCAAGAAAACTAAAAGCGCCGCTGTATTATACAACCTGTTGTATAATCTGCCGGCGCCAGAAGACGAGCAGAGAAAAGACGAGCAATGGCGACTCCAGCTCGGCTTTTCTATTGCCGCCTATGGGGCTGCAGGGACGATTGTATCTTCGGCGCTTTTAAAAAACTAAAAGCGTCGAAGATACGATCACAAAGCTATGCAGTGGAGACACAGCCTTAGGGCGACATGTCAGAAAAGAGGCGCCGCCACGCCAGTTTCAAGGCACATTAAATGAGTGTATAGAGCGCCTGAATGAATGAATCTGTAAAAAATCTGGTGTCTGGTCTACCTTGCATAGTATTATTGTTGTGTTTAATCTAGGCTTATAGCATAATGTAGGCACATAGCATATCATTGCTAGCACATTTGATGCGTCTAATTTAGGAGCATTCAAATGTGTTTGTGCCTGCGTATGATGCACCTAGTTTTGGTGTACTACAGTTCATTTACATAGAGAATAGGGCGTCAAGAGTTTTTTGGCACAAAATACACCAAAACACCAAAACCAAGCCCAAATGGGACATGTTGCCATTAGACTATTATACTGCTAAAAAACTACTCCAAATCCATGCAATTAATCCACATTTCTTTGCTGTGACTGTCACTAGATTTTCTTATGGTAGGACATTTAGAAACTACATTATACACATAAGTGTTTAACATATTTGTGTTACTAATTAATTCGTAAATTAGCTTTCACAATTACACAGAGAGTTTTCAGACCTAAAGCTTTATCCCATCACCTACTTTCCGGATAAGGAAAAGGAAATGGCATGGCCATAGGGAACAGAGAGGTGGCTGCGCATGCTGGCACTCTTCATTCTGTTCTAAGGAAATCTCAGACGGAAGTGGCCACTAAGCTCAGAGTGTCACAGAGCATCAACTGTAAGTTGCAACAGAGATACATAGAGACTGGAAGAGTCACAGAAAGGCAACGAAGTGGACGTCCTTCGACTCCATCACACACTGATGACCGCTTCATTGTAAACTATGCCCTGCAGAACCGGATGATGAATTCCACACAACTCCAGGCACATTTAAGAGAGGTGGGAGGCAACCAAGTGTCACATCAGACCATTCATAACCGTATACCTTAGCGTGGTCTGTGTGATAGATGATCAACAAGGCTACTTGACCACACCACCAGGCCAAGGCATCATTGTCTTTCATAGGACAGGGGGCATCTATGCTGGATGAGGGACCAGCGGTCCTCAGTTCTGTTCAGTGAAGGAAGTCAATTCCCTCTTATCAGAAATGATGGCCGCCAATGATGCTGGAGACGTCAAGGAGAGCGCTATGCATCAGCAAGGTCAGGTACCAGTCAGGTATTGTTGCTGGTCATCAAGCAGGCAGACCACGGTGATTTAAACAGTTACTAATGGTAAGGTAGTGATAAGGGGTTAAGAATGATTAAGCACCTTCAATAAGGGCATGGGTGCTTTAAGCACCACAGAGTGAGGAAGACCTGCAGTTAGTCAGAGCAGGAACGAAGGAAAGGGCTCCTTATAAACAGGAGCTTGCCATCTTAGTTCTAGTTCGAGTTGATGTTAAAGTTCCAACATCAGATTTTCGTCCACTCACCGGCGATGAGGTGGAGCAGGCCAAGAGGCACACCACCAGCCTGAGAACTCACTGGGGAGAGAGAGAGAGAAGGAATAGGAAGACGGAAGAGAAGAGTGAGAGATAGAAGAGAGAATGCAGTGACAGACTATGGAACTGTCCAGAGAGAGAGAGAAATAAGAGAGATAGAAAGAGGCCTATCTAGATTGTTCCAATGACGTACATTAGCAGAGACTGCTTGCCCTGAAGAATGGCATCTAGAAAGAGAAAGGCTGGGTGAGGACAAGCTGAAAGTCTCTGTTTTTTTTTCTGCATCGTTCCATTACACCTTCCAGTAATCGTAAACCGGAAGGCCTGACATACACACATCCGCTACCCAGGTGTATCTACCTGCCTGACACCTGAGACCTGCAATCATCACTGGCACTCTTCTTACAAGGGCATGAGGGTCCAAGCTATACCCTGTTCTGCTCAAAACAGTCTGAATGGATGGACGGAGTGCACTACCAAAAAAGAGGCAGCCACTCCCCATGAATACGATCCAAAAAACACAACTATGGTCCCCATCTCAACAAGACCACCTTGCCATTAATGGTTGGGCCCTCACAGTTTTGATAAAAATGTGCGCTAAGGGACTCAGATGTATGTGTTTACTACATACAGCAATAATCCACATATTTAGTATTTGCACCATAACATCTGTAGAGTGCTGCTGTCCGTTTTTGTGTTTTTGCATTTAGTTGCTCCTGCACCATTTATTTTGCCGTTTTTGGAGGTGCTGACCAGTTTTGTTTTTTCTGGATTGTATGCATGAGGGAGTCGCTGCCTCCGTTTTGGTCTTGCACTCTGCCCATCCATATAGACTGTTTTTAATCAGAAAAGAATATAGCTCAGACCTTCATGCCCTGAAAAGTATTAAGAAGTGAGATTTACTAAAGGTCCCCATCTCAGCTGAGGCCACCCTGCTGCTGGATAGGCCCTCACAGTTTTGATCGAAGTTTACGTGCCTACTACATATAGAAGTAATGCACTTTAAAATAATTCATATATTCAGTGTGTCTCATAGCACTTGCAGAGTGATGCTGGTCCTTTTCTGGGTGATTGCATTTGCATTACAGCCATGTCAGCATTTACCTGTGCTATTTATTTAGGAATTTCTGGAGTTGATGACCAAGATCTAGCTAGAAGGGTCTCAATTGTTGAAACATGTACATTACAAACTTCTACTTTAGCAAAAGTAACTGCACAGAATTGTTAATTAAATGTTGATTCCTTCTGACCATCATTTGAGCTCAAGAATTTAAGTTTTTACCTTTGTAAGAGGGCACAAGGTGCCATTGTGGGTGGATGGTATGTGTTGCTGATGTCCCTGGCGTCGGTGAGGTAAAAGCCAAGGTATCTTTTGTGTCAGTAAACACTTGGTTGCTGACACCTGTTTGATTAGTATAGAACAGCTGCCTTAAGCTGCCCGGCTTTTACTGGAATGGTCGAAGAGATGGGTGGGATGGCCACTCCCACACTCCAGGTCCACGCTTTACCAGGCCTATAAGAGCCTGGAGCTAGTGAGAGACAGGGTGTGGTTCCATGACTGGAGTTTGTCAGTCTGTAGAGGAAAGAGCTCTGTGCTGGAGCTGATCTGTGTGCTCTGCCATGTCATGGAGGACTGAACCCACCACTGACACATCCAAACGGGTGAGATCGGCAAGCACTGGCGAAGAATCTTTATGTGACTGTGTAAAGCTGAAGTAAGCTGTTGTTACGTTTGATGTCCTCTGTACCGGACTTACCGTCAGTGGGTGTTGTGTGGATAAAAATAAATCATGTGTGTTACACCTGAGAATTTGCCTGCCAGTCTGCTTAACCTGAGGCCACCGTTTGAGCTACCGCCTACACCTTATAGAGTATAGATTGGCTTATACTTTATATTTTTTATACTTTTTGCCTCCATTTGGATCCATAGTTGGAGACAAAGAGTTAAAAAGTACCCCTCTCCTTCCATTGATTCACAGCTTTTCTGTCATCAGGGTGATACATTCTCTCTAAATATGAGTAATATTTGACCCATTTGAACATAGTACCATTGCTCAACCCATTTTATCCATTGTACCAGTATTAATCTGTAAAAATATGTGTGGGTATTTTAAATCAGGGGATCAATTACGGCTATTAGGGTTTCTTTTGCGCGATTGCCCTTTTCAGGGTGGTCCCCCACTAAGGGACAGTATTTAGGGAGGGACTTAGGGAAAGTGGCTTATATATATGTTACTTCCATTGAAGTCGACTATTCCCAATGGTGACATTTCTGAACAACCTATATAATATGTACAAGAATTAATCCTGACAGGATTGGATGGTGACATTACTGGACAATTTATACAGTATAAATGGTGAGTGAATTATACATAAGGTACGCCATAGGGAAGCGTTTTGGATACTGAACCTTGGTACAAGATTTCCCCAAGGTTTAAATTACAAAACTGATTTATTATATATATATTAACATTATCCTTTAGCGATGTTCCCTGCCCCTTTGAGAAAGTACCATAGCCCGAACAGGAAGTGATGTGATACATAGTATCAGTTCATTGGCTAATGTTTGTTTTTAAACCCGGGAATATATCCCATTGTTTTATGTCGCGATCAAGAGCCTGCACGCTCAAAACGCATTGACAGGGTTTGTCCTATTTTAGCCTACTTTGTACTACTGCTGAATTGCACCATAATAAAGTTAATTTGTATTCACTCACCTGAATCCGGAAGCTGCATGTCTAGCTGTCTAGCTGGGCATCGCTGCTAATTTTGTCTGTGAATTATACAGTCCCTTGGTACATTATTATCTTTAAAGGCATTGTCTCACCATGCTGTTTCTTAGAGCCACAGGAAGCTTTAGATTCATACTTCCTCACTTTCTGGTTAGGGTTAGAGATGAGCGAGCAGTAGAAAGTTCAAGTTTGATTAGAACCTCGAATTTTAGTGTGTTCGGTTCGAGGTTCTATTCGTACTAGAACTCAAACCCCATTAAAGTCAATGGGAGCCGATGTTCTGGTTAATTTTTAATTTTTATACCTATACAGGTGAGGAGAAGCTGGAATTACCATCTATAACAGTAACCTGGATACGTGGAACAACTTATTGAAGAAAATTTGGCTCTAAGAGTGACAGAAAAAAATTGAGAGGCTAAAATACTTCATTCCTTTCAATGGGTAACTGAAAAGATGAGGACCGCTTGCAAGCAGGGGCGTAGCTGTAGGAGGTGCAGCAGTAGCAGCTGCTACGGGGCCCTGCATCCTGAGCGGGCCCAAAAGCCCCTTTAACACATAGGAGATTTGGAGATGGTTTGTTATACAATTACTGAACCCACAAAACTGCAAAAACTGAACTTTTGGGCACTGAGTATGATTTAGCATATCCAAGCACTCTGTATAATATATATCCATTTATATGAGAGTTAGGTGTTATGTGAGCCAGCAAATGTCGCCAAATAACAGCTTCTGGGTGTGGGAAAGATGCAGCCAGCAATACCAAACTCCCTAACTATTGCTGTCTATGGAGAGGAAAATGCTATCTAACTAAGAGCAGTCTGTACAATACAGAGAGTGAGTTGAAAATGGCGTTCACAAGGCAATACAGTGGAATATATATAACATGGTAATGTAATTTTAGCAGCCAATGAGAACACTACACCTCAGCGATGATGTTTTTTGACACGTCTCTGTGCTCTGCACTGATTGGATGGCCGCCAAAAGTGCAGAAAGGTGATTGGATGGCCGCCAAAAGTGCAGAAAGCCACTGAAAATGAAACTGAAAATGGTATGTTGCACTAGAACTTTACTCGAACGAACAGTAAAATGTTTGGTTTGGTTCGAGTTCTAAAAATTAGAGAAGTTCTACTAGAACTTAACTTTTTTAGAACGGTTTGATCAATACTAGTTAGGGTATGTGACTGGTTCTGTAGCAGTGATTAGCATGTCATCTCTGTATTTCCAACTCTTCTAATTGCACTGACATGACTGCAGGATGTGTAATCTATACTGTAGTGCATAAAACTACAGAGCTCAAAGTGAACCATCAAAAGTAATTAATCTCCTTTGTTTTTTTTAGAAATATCACACTCTGTTCTCAGGCTGCCAGCAGTCCTGGTAACGTCACTCCCTGTTCACTGGCTAGTTAGGAAGAGAGAACAGAACGGTAACCGGAGAAACCTGTGCACACTCAGAACAGATAAAATTGTCTCCTGACCAAGGTAATCTCAAAAGACTAATATGATTAGAAAAAGTCTTGATTTAACATTCCCTACATGTGGAAAGACAATCTTTATAGTGAGACAACCCCTTTAACCACATTTAGTTACTGGTGGGTTTTTTTAAAGTACAAAGATTAAAAGTTACATTTTAGGGGATATTTGCTGTTGCTTTCTCTGTGATTCTCTTCACTGTGGTTGGACACATGTCTTCAACCATACTTTGTAACTATGGCTCTCCCTTTTACTGGGCACGGCATCTATTAATGTCAATAGAAATCTTGTTGTAGCAGTATTAATAATATATGGTTCCCAGTGGAGGAAATTACTTCCAATATAAATCATACAAGTAACAGGTATTCAATGCTGCTCCATTTGTTTACAAAATGCCCAATGACCCTCAGAAGAAATACAATCTAATCCCCAGCCAAGAACACTGTTTTCCAGGATATTTTATTTTGCGTATTTTAAAAGGAGTCATATTCCTGAACTTTCAGCAATCAATACATGTGTCAGCTTGAAGAATGATCCAATTATTATTGCTGGTGCTATCCAGCAAAAGATCATAATAAAGGAGAAGCTCAATAAAAGCCTTGATCCATTCCCATAGAGATGAGTTGAACAGCCCCATTTTGAAGAATTGTGTTCGGATGTTTCTCAAGCTGAATTATTGTGTTTATTTAAGTATGCAAGGTGCTTAAAGGGGTTTTCCATATTTTAACAATCATAGCCTATCCTATGTGTAATTAGTGAGGCTACATGCCCCAGAATCTGGTCATTGCAGGACTTAACAAATAAAGCAGTATGAAAGGGAAAGATATTGTGATGAGTAATTTAGGTGCTTTGTCGAGTAATATGGTGATCATAGCCTAAAAGGGTTTTCTGGATTTTGACATGATCTACTTTATGTTTGATCGGTCCGAATCGCAAAATTGTCACAATCAAGAGCAGCCTGGTGACTCAGTGGTTGGCACTATTGCCCTGCAATGCTGAGTCTCTGTGTTTAAATCCCACCATGGACAACACCTGTATAGAATTTGGTTGTTTCTCTGGGTTTCCTCTGACTTCCCCCACACTCCATACCAATTTGGATTGTGAGCTCCAATGGGGGCAGGGTCCAATGTGAATAATAACAATCTCAAGCATTGTGGAATAAAACAGCACTATAAATCAATGCAGCATTACAGTTCCAGAAACATGAGAAAAGTACAACAGAATTCTGCAAAAAGGGGCACTTTATGCTATTGATTGGTTGCAATCTTAAAAGTTGATACCAATTGCACATTGATGGCCCATCCAAGAAAAAAAAGTCCTACAATGCTAAAGCCTATAAATTAATCCAAGGGTGTGAATGCACATTTGCCTGCTCAACCCCCTTTGTTATGGAATCTTTTTGCAGTCATACTTTGTTCTGTAATGTATACAATTTGTAAAAAAAAAATCTTAACTAGTCCATTGGGTTTACTCTGACATATATTATTGTCATGTGACTTATGAAATCTGTCAAAACCCTTTAGATGTTTTAAACATTAAGGGCGACATGTATGAAGCTCGCCCGGTCGGGGCACGCTTTTCCGCGAGTTTTCCGGCGATATCTGCGCCTGATTTATGTCGGGGCAGAGCGCGCTCATATATCCTATGTAAAGTCCGCCGCTCCTCGCCAGTGTGTTAGGCGCAGTGCGGGACTTAGGCGCAGTGCAGGGCTGCGCCTGAGATTCGCCGCCGGAGGTAGCACACTCATACATGTGGGGAAAAGTCCGCCGCGCCTCTCCAGTGTTTGGGGCGCAGTGCGGGGACATGGGCACAGTGCGGCGCTGCGCCAAAGATTCGCCGTCCAAGGAGGTGCGCTCGGACATGCGGGGAAAAGTTCCCTGCGCCTCGTCAGTGTGTGGGGCACAGTGCGGGGACATGGGCGCAGTGCGGGACTTAGGCGCCGTGCGGACTGCACCGAAAATCTGTTCCGATGCGAGACAGGCTGGAAAACAGCGAGAAATCATTCCACATGTCGGTGCGGAGTATGAATCAAAAATCGCGTTCAACATTCTCAGAAAAGAGCTCAAACCTCAAAAATAAAAAATACATTAAAAAAAATCACTTTCCAATATCCTAATTCAAGAATTAGGATATTGGAAATTGCCGAGAAATACAGTCATTCAAATTCTGAAAGCTATTCTCATTGGTCGGCAGAAACCGGCCAATCAGAATAGGAGTGACAGTGAACCATTAAAACCTATGGAGAAGTATTTCCCAATCAGAATCAAAGGCGTGACAGTTCAAAATACAGTAAAAATGCAGAAAAGAGCTGATTGGCTGAGCTAGCGGTTGCTTGGCTAGCTCGGCCAATCAGAATAGGAGCGACAGAGACCCATTAAAACCTATGGAGAACTAATGACCAATCAAATTCAAAGGCGGGACAGTTCAAAATACAGTAAAAGTGCAGAATAGAGCTGATTGGTTGAAGTAGCGGGGGCTTGGCTATCCCAGCCAATCAGAGCGTGAGCTACTTCTCCCATTGTAGTCTATGGAGAGATCGGCGCAATGCAATCTCGGCTCTCAGCGCCATGCGGCATGGAGTATGAATAAAAAAAACATTTTTATTAAGTGTAAAATATTCTCTGAAAAAGAGCTGAAGCCTTCTATAAACATACATTAATAAAATCCCTAACAACACGTTTGTCGCCGAGACCGGCGCAACATTAGGAATTGGGTTATAGAGAATTGCCGGGAAATACAGTAATTCAAATTGTTTAAGCTCTTCTCATTGGTCAGCATAAACCAGCCAATCAGAATAGGAGCGACAGTGGCCCATTAAAACCTATGGAGGACTATTGACCAATCAGAATAGGAGCGACAAAGACCCATTATATCCTATGGAGAAGTTTTGGCCAATCAAAATCAAAGGCGGGACAGTTCAAAATATAGTAAAAATGCAGAAAAGATCTGATTGGCTGAGCTAGCGGTGGCTTGCCTATCCCAGCCAATCAGAGCGCAGGCTACTTCTCCCATTGTAGTCTATGGAGAGATGGGCGCAATGCAATTTCGGCGCTCAGCACCGTGCGGTATGAAGTATTAATAAAAAAATAATTTTTATTAAGTGTAAAACATTGTCAGATAAAGAACTAAAATCTTCTATAAAAATAAATCAGTTAAAACCCCGAACAACGCGTTTGTCGCCGAGACGGGCGCTACATAGGGAATTGCAATAGAGAGAATCGCCAGGAAATACAGTAATTCAAATTGTTTAAGCTCTTCTGATTGGTCGGCATAAACCAGCCAATCAGAATAGGAGCGACAGTGGCCCATTATAGCCTATGGAGTAGAATTGACCAATCAGAAGAGGAGCGACAGGGACCCATTATAACCTATGGAGGTGTTGGCCTCCTCCTGTCTGACACTTGTTCCTTTGTCCCCTCTTCACCTCTGCCTTCCCTCACACTCTCCTCCTTTGAGGTGCACTCTGTCCGCATCTATGCCCCTTCCAACATTCAAGTGGCTGTTGTCTACCGACCACCAGGCCCTGTCACCGCCTTCCTTGACCACTTTGCTTCCTGGCTCGTCCATTTTCTTTCCACCGACATCCCCACTATTATCAAAGGGAGACTTCAATATCCCAATTGACACCCCCCACTCTGCTTCCAACAAACTCCTTTCACTCTGTTCTTCCTTTGATTCTCCCAGTGGACCTCCGGAGCCACTCACAAAGATGGGACACACACTGGACCTCATCTTCACCCGCCTCTGCCCCTATCTGATCTCAAACTCCACCCACCCCAATCTGACCACAATCTGCCCCCCTTCTCCCACACTCCACCCCACCGGCTCCTCCTGTCCCACATCTAGTGCACCCCGCAGGAACTTACAAAACCTCACCCTCACACTCTCTCTGATTCTCTTACACCTCTTTATACATATCCTCATTTAATGACCAGATGCAGCCCCCACTTTCTAAACCACACAATCACCGCCATCCTTGACTCAGTCGCTCCCTCACACACAACAGAACACGCAAAATCACAGACAACCCTGGCACACACACTCCACTAAACAACTGAGGCGAGCTTCCAGAATTGCAGAACGCCGCTGGAAGAAAACCCGCTCCACCGACGACTTTGCCTCATAAAAACAATCACTACATACATTTAAATCTGCACTCCCCTAGCCAAACAGATTACTTCTCCAATCTCATATCTCTCTGTCTCATAACCCCAGACAACTTTTCAACACCTTTAACTCTCTCTAGCCCACCAGCACCTCCTCCACCCTCTCTCCTTTCAGCAGCCCAATATCACTTACTACACAAGATCAACCCTTTTATCAGAGAAAGCTTCAGCCCCCAGTCCCCAGGCGCCTTCCTCTATATCTGCACAATGCTCTTCCCCCTTAACTTGTTTTCCCACTTTTACACATGATAATCTTTCCTCTCTACTGTCCAAATCCAACCTAACCCCCCTGAAATCTTGACCACTCCCAAATCACACCTTATCCCAGACCTTAGTACTGCTTTCATCCCAACCCTCACCCATCTTTTCAACTTATCGCTCACCTCGGGCATCCCTTGACCCCTCCTCTCTGTCCAACTATCGCCCCATCTCACTGCTCCATTTTGCCTCCAAACTCCTCGAGCAGCACGTCTACCTTCAACTGCCCTCCCACCTCTCCTCACTCTCTTCCCACTACAATCTGGTTTCCGACCCAACCACTCAACCGAAACCGCCTAACCAAGGTCATCAATGACCTAGCAACTGCCAAAGCTCACGCCAGTACTCTGTCCTTTTCCTTCTAACTTGTCCTCTGCCTTTGACACTGTCGACCACTCCCTCCTGCTACACATCCTCTCTCCTCAGCATCACAGACTTGGCTCTTTCCTGGATCTCCTCGTACCTTTCTGATCGGACATTCAGCGTCTTCATTCTCGCTCCACCTCCCCCCCCCCGGCCTCTCTCTGTTGGTGTCCCCCAGGGGTCAGTCCGGGGGCTTTACTCTTTTCTTATTTTTACACCCTTGGTCTGGGTCAACTCATAGCTTCACCATGGCTTTATTACCACCTGTATGCTGATGACACCCAGCTTTATATCTCCGGCCCAGATGTCACCCCTTTTTCTCTCCGGAAACCCAGACTGGGCTATCCGTCCATTTTCCTCCTTTTCTCCTCCCGTCTCCTAAAACTAAAAGTGGAGTAAACAGAATGAATCATCTTTCCACCATCCCACTCTATCCCTCCACCTGATCTCTCTATCACTGTCAATGGCTACACTCTCTCACCGGTGCCGCAAGTCCGCTGCCTTGGGATAATCTTCTACTCCGCTTTGTCCTTCAAACCACACATCCAAACCCTCACCTCTGCTGCCGCTTCCACCTGAAAAAATATTTTCTCGTATCCGTTCGTTCCTCAACTTCGACACCACAAAAATGCTGTCCATGCCTTGTCATCTCCCGCCTTGACTACTGCAACATCCTTCTCTGTGGCCTCCCATCTAGCACTCTTGCTCCCCTTCAAACCATTCTCAACTCTGCTGCCCGTCTTATCCCTCTCTCTCCTCGTACTCCTCTGCCTCTCCCTCTGTCAATCCCTTCACTGGCTACCAATAGCTCAGCGAATTCATTTCAAGTTGCTAACCATGACCTACAAGGCCTCCATAACCTCTCCCCCTCCATTACATCTCTGCCCCAAATCTCCCGATATCTCCTCAAGCAATCTCCGCCTCCAACAGGACCTTCTTCTCTGTTTCCTCTTATCAGCTCTCCATAAACCGTCTCCAAGACTTCTCCCGGTGCTTCCCCCACACTCTGGAACTCACTGCCCCAACACATCAGACTCTCTGCCACTCCTCACCAGCTTCAAAAGCAACCTGAAAACCCATTTCTTCAGGATTGCCTAGAACCTACAAAACCCTGCTGCCACTGTACTACCCACAAACATGTCTGCCCCTCTCCTCCTGTCTCTTCCCTCCTCCTTTTAAGATTGTAAGCCTTCGCGGGCAGGGCCTCTCTCCCTCTGTAACAGTTATACGTCATTCATTGTCATTATTGTAAATCACTTGACATATCAAAGTATGTGACCCCCTCAAATGTACAGCGCCATGGAATCAATGGCGCTTTTAAAATAAATGTTAATAATAATAATAATAATAAAAATAATAATAAATGGAGAAAAATTGACCCAAACATTTTCAAAGGCGGAAAAGTTCAAAAATAAGTAAAAAGGCAGAAACGAGCTGATTGGTTGAGCTAGCGGGGGTTTGTCCAGCTTAGCCAATCAGAGCGCGAGCTACTTTCTCATAGAGTTTCTATGGGGAAAAGAAAATTCGAGCGAGCTCTGTGGGTTGGCTAAGTTAAAAGAGGCGCCCTTATTTAGACCAATGGGGGAGGGGAAGGCTCCTATGGGTTTTCTAATGCAATCTGAAATAAAATGTACATGGCCGAAATCAAATGATAAGACTACAGAAGTTGTCCCGATGTGTATATAAAATGAAATAATAATAGGGGGGGTAACGCTCTGTTTGGGCAACTGGAGGGCCCCCCGCTAGCTCAACCAATCACTCTTTTCTCCCTTTTTTTACTGTATTTTGAATGCCCCCGCCTTGGAATATGTTTGGGTAAATTTTTCTCCAAGTTAAAATGGGTCTGCGCTCCTATTCTGAGGGTCAATTCCCCTCCATAGATATAATGGGCCCGTTGCTCCTATTCTGATAGCGGTTTTTTCCGACCAAATCAAAAGAGTTTAAAAGAAAATTTGAATTACTGAATTTCCCGGGCAATTCTTTCTTTTGCAATTCCCCTTATGTAGCCCCGGTCCGGTGACAAAAGCTTTTTTGGGGTTTTTTTTCTGATTTATTTTAACGAAGGGTTTTAAAAAAGCTTTATCTGATAAAATTTTTCACTTAATCAAAATGATTTTTTTTTTTAAAACTTTATGCCCACGGCACTGGGGCCAATTTCGTGGCCGACTCTCCATGACACAAAGGAGAAGTTGCCGCGCTTTAGCCAAGCGCCCGCTAAAATCAGCCAATCATCTTTTCTGAATTTTTTACGTATTTTGAATGTCCCGCCTTTGATTTTGATTTGGGCAATATTCCCAAAAAGGTTATAATGGGGCACTGTGCCCCATTTGATTGGTCAATGTCCTCCAAGGGGTATAATTGGTCCCTTTTTCGTCCTATTCTGATTGGTGGCTTCTGCCACCAAGAGAACGATTTAACAATTTAAAATTACTGTTTTCCCGGCAATTCCTTATTGCAATTCCTATGTACGCCGGCCGGGGACAAAGCATTAGTAGGGATTTAATGCTTAAAATTTTTTAAAAAGGTTTCAGCGCTTTATCTGATAATGTTTTTAAACTTAAAAAAAATGATTTTTTTATTTTATCTCCATGTCGCACGGAGCTGAGCGCCAGATTTAAAATTCGCCATCTCCCCTAGACTACAAAGGGGGAAAATCTTGCCTCGTTGGCTGGGATAGCCAAGCCCCCGCTAGCTCACCAATCAGTCTTTTTTGCCTTTTTTCTGTATTTTTAACTGTCCCGCCTTGGATTTTGATTGGTTCAAAAATTTTCCATAGGGTATAATGGGGCTTTGTCGCTCCATTTTGATTCCCAGATGCCCAAACCCCCCCCTAGCTCAACCAATCCTCTTTTTTCATTTTTTTCTGTATTTTGAACTGTCCGCCGTTGATTCTGATTGGGCAATCGTTTTCCATAGTTTTAAAAGGTTCCTTCGCTCTTTTCTGATTGGCCGGGTTTTTTTCCGACCAATGAAATAGCTTTTAGAATTTTTGCGTATTTCCCGGCAATTTCCATATCCCATTTCTTGATATTGCCCGTTCTAGATTTCTGAAAGTGTTTTTTTTTTTTTTTAATTATGTTTAATTTTGTTTTTCACTCTTTTCGACACTGTTTTCCCGCCTTTAAAAGGCGATTTTTTCCTATTTTTTAAAACCTTTTTCCCTTGGCACAAAGCGCACGCCGAGATTTCTGTCGCAAACTTCTATCTGCTTCCTCGCATTTTTCCAAAATCCTGCTTCCCCTTTCGCCCCCCGCCGGAGCATTTTTGCCCAAAAATTTAAAATTTAGGTCTGCTTGTGGGGAGCTCCCCGACCCGCTGCACTGCGCCTCCTTTTCCCGACTCGCCATCGTACATACCTCGAGAAATACGAGCACCCCCGCGTCCCCCCCAAAAACGCCTACTTTTTGCCCACTGCCCTCCCCCTTTTCATGCGGGGCCCGCAGCTGAAAGTGGGGGGAAGGGCGCGCCTAACACTGCTTTCCCCTTCCTTTCCCGACGGGGGGATTGGGCGGGAAAGGCGCAAAATACCCCAAAAAAAACAGGCTTTAAAGCCGGTTTCATACAGCCCCGCCCTAATTCATGCAGGATTTTAAATTACAAAAAGGGGAACACGAAAACTTTTATGTCACAACTAATGTTACTAAAAATTTGGTCATTTTTTCGGTACCAAAACCTTTTTTTTTCCAAACTTGAAAAAAAAACTATTTTTTTTTTTACTCGATTTCCAAAACCTAAAACAAGCCCTAATTTTGAAAATAACCGTGTAAATTCCGGGATTTGGGGTTCCAAACCAGTGTGGTTTTTGGGAAAGGGTTTTGTAGTCCCCCCAGCACAGAGGAATCAACCACAAAGCCCTTGTCAGCTTGGTCAGGGAAAAGGTTTTAACTCCCCGGCTTTCAAACTTGGGACACAGTACAGGGCCCTTGGGTAACAATAATTTAACCCAACACAAGGGTTTTTTTCACAAATACAATTGCTCTTCCTTTCAATTCCCCACATACAAAGGCAGCAGCCTTCTCCCTCTAGAATCCAGCCTGCAATTAAAAAACCATACTTAAAAGGCCTCCTTTTAAAAACTTGTCTCAGACAATCGACAGGTTTTGCCCTTTTTTCTCAACTCACAGTCCCTCATTTGGGCCCCTCTCTTTTAGGGTTCCCCACAAAGCAAATTTTTTTCATCCCTTTAATTTCCCTGGATCACCTATGTGGCTCCCTAAATTTTATATTCTCAATTTAAAATTCTTTTTCTCTCATTACCCCGTTCTGTCCCTCTTTTTCCACTGTACCCTTTCTCATTCTCCCCTTCTCCTCCTTTTCCCATTCTACCTGTGTTCACAACCTCCCCCCCTCTTCCCGTGATAATCTCTTGCCCGATGAAAAGTGGGCAGCCTTTCTCTTGTTCCAAAAGCCATTGTTTTGGGCCAAAGTATCCCTTTTTTTTTGGGGGCAAATCCAAACTTCTGCCAAAACGTAAATGCAACGACTCTCTTTCCCCACTGACCGAACCCTTTAGCACATGGGGACTCCCCTTATAACATGTAGTCTGCAGTCCCTCTCCTATCTTGCACTGCTGGCTACAAGCCCAGTCCCACCCCAAAATTGAGGTTTTGGGTTACGGTTTTAAAAGGGCCCCAAATGCCAAACCCCCCCCGTGGTTTCGGCCCCGGATGATAAAAGACAGAGGGATTTTTGGACCATGGGACTGGAAGCAAATTTAAGGGGTGGGTAAGTTGACCCCCAAACATAGGCCAAAAATATCCCCTTTAAACCCCAAATTAGAGCTAATTTTTCAAAGCAGATATAAATAAAGATCGTTTCCCCTGTGGATCGGTTTGAAATGCTTGATTCAGTTCCAATGTAACCTTTCTCAAAATCTAAAGTGCAATACACCCCTTTAGACTAGGGCCACAAAGTGCACCCTCTCCAACCAAATTTAAACAATAGTATGCTATTTTTTAAAAGTGCTGTCTTCCTGCAAAAAATTAGCCCACCATCATTTGAAAAAGCTGATGTTTTTATTTCCCCAAAATACTTTTCCCATGTATTCAAGGAAGTGCGGGCTGAACGAGGGCGACATCATGAGTTCGCCGCCACTATTTTTTTTGCTGTATATTACCGGTTTTTTAAAGATGTATGAACAGGTGTACGGCCAAACTTGCCGAAAAGTATGCCTAAGAAAATTTTTTAATGCCCCAAAGTTGGTGGGAAATCCCCAAAAACAATTGGCACATAAATTTATACGTTTATATGACATTATACACCCCTCTTTATTTGCGGGAACTGATTGGGGCTACTACCCCTTTCTAAATGGGGCAACTCCCACAAAAGGGGGGGTTTACCCGCTAAAGGGGGCAACAAACCCTTGCTAATGGGGGGGACTACCTGGGTACAGGGGGCAAAACCCCGTTTCCCGAAAATAAACCCCTGTCTATATTAATTTTTGCTCCTAAAAACCGCTAAGACTTTTTTTCAGGGGAGTCTTATTTTCCATGAACAAATTACATTTATTGTTGAACAAAAAAGGAACATGTATTAATATACTTATGATTTCATCACAAACATCACATAACACCAAACTCTGAATTCCTTAAAAAAAAAAGCACTAGGTCTTATTTTCGGGGGAAAAAGGGGGGAAAAACCTGGGTAAGGGGGTGCTACCTGGGTAAAGCGGGCTCTACCTCGCTAGGGGGGGCTAAACTGGTAGTGGGGGGCAGGTACTGGCTACAAAAAAAGGGGCATGGAAAACATAGATGTTTTCCAAAAAACTTTTTATCTTGATTTTTGTTAAACCCCCGAAAATCACTGTAGACAACCCCGCACA
>JAODAL010008920.1:0-114117 GCA_025379985.1 Phyllomedusa bahiana
ATAATGAATAACAGAAATTATACCTTTTTGCCCTTCCCTGTTTTACTAAATCAAACAACTCTCATGACTCATCAGCTGACCATGCGCCACATGTGAGCTAAATTATTGGGAATGCTTGATTGCTAGGCTTCTGCCCTGTGGACATGGCCTGCATAGTGATTAGTAGTTGCTAAAGATCACTGATACAAGTCCCCTTTTAGGACAAGTAAAAAAAAAGTGAACAAATTTAAGTAATCAAAAAGCCTCGTGCCCCCAAAAATGCTACCAATAAAAACATCAACTCATCCTGCAAAAAACAAGCTACTATATAGCTCCGTACACAGAAAAATAAAAAAAACTTATGGCTCTCCGACTATGACTTTTGGAAAAAAAGGTGTTTTATTGTATAAAAGTAAATGCAGTAAAACATAAAAAATATACAAATTGGGTTTTGCTGTAATCATTTTGATCTGCTGAGTAAAGCTAGAATGTCACGCATACCGCACGCTGTAAAAATATAAAAAACACTACCAGGATTGTTGTATTTTGTTCAAAACAACTCACAAAAACCTTGATTAAAAAGTAATCAAAGCTTCAAACCACTTCTAAATGACAAATTCTTCACCATACAGTTAATATCAGAAGTGTACGGTCAGTAACCTATGCTTCTTAACAAAGAATTTGCATACACAATGGGACTAAAGGAGGGTGGGCAGCTGTGTGTGCTTTAAAAGGATATGAGAATATATAAATATAGCTCAGATAACATATTACTAGAGCAGCCCTAACTTTATAATGTTTATTTTGCTGAAATTCTCGAATTTCTCTTGAATAAAGTTGGTTAATATTTGTTTAGGTTTTATCTACATACAAAAGATCCTATATCAACGGATAAGATGTGTATAAATAGTGAAGACAATTTGTTGGTAATCAGATTAATATCTCAGGGACTCGCTAGCTTTCTTTATTTACAGTGGTAAAAGTTTGTGAAACCTTCAGAATATTCCAGATTTCTGCCTAAATATGACCTTATAAACTACATTAGATCCTAAAATCAATCAAAGAGGACCAAATCACACAAATGAGTGAAGCTAATTAAACTTGGTCATTTATTTATTGAGGAAAATGATTCAATATGATTCAATATGATTCAATATCTTTGAGTGGAAAAAGTTTGTGAACCTTTGCTTTCTGTATCTGATATGACCCCCTTGTGCAACAGTAACCGCATCTAAACATATCCAGTAATTGTTTGTTAGTCCTACACATCAGCGTGGAGGAATGTCAGCTCATATAGCTTCACCTCTGATGTTGGGTTTTCTCACATAAACTTCTCGCTTCAGGTCCCTCCACAACACTTCTATTCGACTAAGATCAGGACTGTGACTTGGCCATTCCAAAACTTCAACTTTATTATTCTATAACCATTCTTTGGTAGAAAGACTTGTGTGTTTAGGGTCTTTGTTTTGCTGCATGACCCATGTTCTCTTGAGATTCAGCTTGCAGTAGATGTCCTGACATTTTCCATTAGAATTTGCTGATATATTACTGAATTCATTGTCCCATCAATAGTGCCAAGCTGTCCTGGCCCAGAGGCAGAAAACCCGTCCCAAACCATGACACTATAACTGACAGATTTCATAGATGTTACAAGATATTTATATTGATATTCAGTGTTTTCCATTATCAAATCAATATATTTTAAACCAAAAATGAATGGAGCACGAGTCTCTTCTGTGTGGGGACAAAAATTTAAAGAGGAGCAGATCACCAGCGAGCTCCCCTTTAAATATATGAGAAGTGAAGATGAGACAACTCCAAAGAGGAATGTGTCATCACAAGATGACATATTGTTTAACTTCTTAAGTCCCAGGCCCAAACATCTTAATGCCCAACTAAATTTTGTAGTTTTTGCATGCTTGCATTTTTGGCCATGTTCAAAGGGCTTATTCTGGGATGCATTTCAGCTCGTAATTCGCGCCGTACTACACAAATTACGGGCTGAAATACGTCCCAGTTATTACGGTAATCCACAGTTCTCATAGAGAACTATGGATTACGTCTCCTCTCCCCGCTCGCACAGTACGCCACAGGGGGAGAAGTGACATGACAATTATTCACGGTGTATACGCGCCGAGAATAATGCATGTCCATACGTCCCGCAATTAAGCATGTGAAATCAGCGTAACCAGTTGAAAACTTTTGTTATCTTTTAAGTGCATTGTTTGTAATAGAGGACTTGTTTTATGCAGAAGTAGTTGTAATTTTTGGGCAAGCATTGTTTTAGTTTACAACATAAGTTACTGCAGATTTCTTTTTACTCTTTTTATTATATTTGACGTTTTTTTTAATATTTTTTTTTTTTTAAAACCTTTACATTTAACTTAAATATCTTAGATTAATTTACATGTCATTAAGGTCATGAAGATACCCAAAGTGTAGATTTTTGTGTGTGTGTGCTGTCTGTGTGGGTGTGTGTGTGTGTGGTTGTGTGTGTGTTTTGTGAGTTGTAGTGATGTTGTGTTGTGTATGTGATGCACAATCACTTTTTTTGATAATTTTTTTTATTTTATTTATTTTATTTTATTTTCTTCAACACTTTTTTTTGTTTTTCTTACTTTTTTAATCCCAGTAAGTGTTTTAACACTTCTTTTTATTACACTTAGTGATGTACAAGCATTAGAGATGGGCGAATTTCCCGAAATTCGTTTCGTTCACTTCGCCGAATTTCTCGGCAAAAAAATAATTCGTTGCCGAATTATTACGGGACGACATTCGTTAACAAACACCCGCCTAATTTCCAGGTGCACAGAGGCCTGCGGGTGCTGTAGAACGTCTTGCATGCTTAAATATGCAGAGGGAGCTTTGGCTTTGTCTTCATTCAATGTTGTGTTTTAGTATGACACGCACATGCCTGCAGCGCTCTTAGAATCGCTTTTACTCTAAAATTTCCTCTGGGCACTTAGAGGGCAAAACTGACCCAAAAAATGAAGCGGGAATGATGCTGATAAAGTATGCAGAGAAAGCTGGAAAAAACACCTGAGAGCTCACAGGGGTGGCTCATTCAGTGCCAGTGTGTGGTCCGGTGCGGCGGCAGCCGCAGCATGGGTAGACAGTTGCACAATAACCATTGGAGGTGGCCAAAAAACAGGGAAATAGGCCACAGAGTGGCACATTGATGATACAGTTGTGGAGGTCTCGGCGAGCAGCAGCATGAGGTTCAGGACAGTGGCACCAAAGACAGAGTGTGTAGTCCCGCGCAGCAGGCCACCGCAGCAGCAAGAGGTAAGACAGTGCACAAGGCACACAGTGTGTAGGTCACCGCAGCCGCCACCGCAGCGCATGAGGTTCAGACAGTGGGCACAATGACACAGGGTCGTAGGTCCCGGACACGCCGCCACAGCTGAAGCATGAGGTCAGACCGTGGCACAAAGGACACAGTGTGTATTTCTCGGCAGCAGCCACAGCAGCAGATGAGGTCGGGCAGTGGCCAAATACACATTCTGGAGGTGGCAAAAACAGGAGTAGGCCCAAGTTGGGACAATGACCTCAGTGTGGAGGTCCGGGCAGCAGGCCCAGCAGCAGCCTAGGTCAGACACGTGGCACAAAGACAGATTGTGGAGGTCACGGCAGCAGACAGCAGCAGCATGAGGTCAGGCAGTGGCACAATGAAAAGAGTGGAGTCATGGCAGCAGCACAGAGCAGCTGATGTCAGAAAGTGGCACAATGACACAGTATGTAGGTACGGCAGCAGCAGCATGAGGTCTGACAGTGGCACCACTGAACATTCTGGGGAGGTGGAAAAAAACAGGAGTAGGCCACAGAGTGGGGACAATGACACGTGTGGAGGTCACGGCAGCAGCCCACAGCAGCAGCATGAGGACAGACGTGGCACATGACACAGTATTATGTAGGTCAGGCAGCAGCGCATGAGGTACAGACCGTGGGCACCCAATGACATTCTGGAGGGTGGCATACAGTAGTAGCCACAGAGTGGCCCATGGACAGAGAGTGGAGGGTGCCGGCGTGCAGCCGCATGAGGTCCAGACAGTGGCACAATGACACAGTGTGGTCGGTCACGGCAGCAGCCACAGCAAAGCAGCATGGGTCAGCAGTGGACACAATTGACATTCTGGAGGTGTCCAAAACCGGAGTCGTCCACAGAGTGGGACAATAAAACACAGTGTGGAGGTACACGGCAGCAGCCACAGCAGCAGCATTGAGGTCAGACAGTGGTACATGACATCTGGAGGAGGCAAAAAACAGTAGAAGGCCACAGAGTGGCACAATGACAAGGAGTGGAGGTGACTGCGGCCGCGCCTGAGGTCAGAGTGGCAAAATCCCATCTGTGAGGTGGCAAAAAATGGAGTGAGGCCACAGAGTGGCACATGACGAGAGTGGAGGTGACGGCATAGGCGCAAGAGCATGAGGTCAGAGGCGTGGGACAATGACACAGTGTGGAGGGGTCACGGCAGCAGCCACAGTAGCAGCCATGAGGTCAGACAGTGGGCCACAGTTACAGAGTAGTGGAGGTGGGAGGCAATACCAGTCCCTGGTCAAGATGGGTTGGTGGAGATGGAGACATCACTGTAGCAGATGGTGTGGCATAGGCGGGTGGCGCATCAGAATCGAGGCTGAGGCAGGTAGTTTGAACCCAGACTCATTTCTCACAGTTTGGGTTTGTGAGGCGTCATGGTGATGTAGCTCGGGGCGCCTAAGCAATTGGTCCTGGCTGTCGTGTGAATCCTGGCCGATTCCCAGCTCCTGATTCATCTTGACAAAGGTCAGTTAGTTCCTACCATTTCGTGTGGACTAGCGGGTTCTCCTTGGGGTAAAAGATGGCCCCCGCCGCATGAACACCGCTCTGATGCCACTCTACTGGCCGCGGCAGGACAGGCTTCTCTTTTCTGCAAACTCGGCAAGTTGCGGCCACACATCCAGTTTGGCCTGCCCAGTAAGTAGTCCTGCGGATCTTCTAACTGTCGGTGCAGAGTGCTTTTTCCAAGTAGGACCACCACTTTGGTTCAGGTTTGTCCAGGTCCTGCTGCTGCTGGCGAATGCCTCCTCACTAGGTGGGTGAAGGAAGCTGGCTCATCAGTGACTCCAGGAACTTAGGTTGCTGCTGTGGAGCTGGTACTGCTCCGACCCCCCACCTTCCCCCGCAGCGCGGCAGTTAAGCTCCGGGAGCGCTGACGTGCCCCTCCGGTCAGCCTAGTCAGACGAGGGCCGATAGCCGCACATGGGCAGCGGCCAACTGACTACGGAGGATTTCCCTATAGGATTTGAGTTTGTCCTCCCTATCAATACGCTGGGGAAACAAGGCTTCTCATTTTGGACCGGTTGCGAGGCTCCAATAGGGTGGAGAGCCAGACGTCATCACTTCTGCCGGATGCTGACTATTCGGCTGTCACTCGCAGGCAAATCCAGCATGCTGCGGGCCTCATGCACAAGTGCACTCCGAGGGGCTCCCTGCCTCCATCTCCATTGTATACTGCGACGGTGCTTGCGGGTCATCCTGCCTCGTCTGCTCAATCTCCATATTGCTCATCCAGTGCTCCTGCACCTCCTCTCCTTGTCCGGGTAGAAAATCCACTCATTTCCCCGACAATGCTTTGCCCCAATGTCTCCTCCTCCTCCAGTTCAGTCCCCCCGGATCATATGGCAGCGAGATGTTTCGCACGTCTCCAGTCCCTGCCCAGCCAGATTTTTCAGATCTGTTCCCAGGACATGAAGCAGTGCTGGAATGACGTTTTAGTCCCGTAGTCCTGGCCGACTGACAAATAACGTCACCTCCTCGAATGCCTCAAACAAACGGCAGGTGTGGTGTCCGCATGAGCTGCCTAGCTGGCTGACAATCAAGATCACCAGGGAGTCTTCTGTCTGCCTGGATCATCAAAAAAACTCGTTAATGGCAATTTCTCTGTTCATTTACAGTCGGTCCCAACATGTGCAGGCTGGAATTCCAACAGGTGGAAACATAGCATATCAGAGTGTGTTGGGGGAGGCCGTTCTGCGAGGCGGTGTGTTCTGCGCTTCTGTACGAATGATAAAGTGCATGCACCGTTTCCTGACCATTTTCAGATGTCTGAAGATCGGTGGACACTTCACGGAACCTTTTCACAACCGATTGAAACACGTTTGTGCCAATGCAGGGCGCCATGGACCAACCCATCCTCGGTGCAGCGTTGTGGGACACCATGTTCCTACCATTGTCCGTCACCATGGTTCGATTTTAACTTGGTGCGGAGAAGCCACACATCGATTTCTTGCTGCTGTACGCGGAAGCAGTTTCCCCTGTGTGCATTGTTCGCAAGCAGTAGGTGTAGAACTGCGTGACACCTCTGTGCCCTACACATGTGGTCTGATGGAGCAGTACTTGTGGAGGCTGAGATGGTGGTGGAGGGAGGAGAGGCGGCGGCACATTGGCGCAGGAGCAGCAGTCTTGGCGAATCGGAAGGAGAAAGCGGGGGTCTCCTGTCCAAGTTGCTTGGTGTGCCTGGGCGGAAGCACATTCACCCAGTTGGGCCGTAAAAGGACATGTACTGGCCATGCCCGGTAGTTACAGTCCAGATGTCCGCGCAGCCGTGCACCCTTGGAACAACACCGATAAAGCTCAGGATGGCCCATTCTGTTCTACATATTTATGAAGTGCTGCGTATGCCTTCTTGGAAATAACTCCGGACTTGGAACTCATCCTCGGCTCGGCTCCAAGCCATTAGTTTCTGAACGGTGCAGGAGTCCACCATTTTGGACAGGGAGAGGACTGCAGTAACAACAACTTGGACAGGAGCATGGTCAGCTGCTGCACCCCTTAGGATGGTTGGAGGCATAGTTGTTCTTTGCCAATCGCCTCGCTGAACGACTGCTGGTGCCATGAGTCGCAAGGAGCGGAGCTTAATTAACCCCTGGATGTTAAATTGCGCCAAAGAATTGAGCCAACCACAAATAGTCAGCTTTGTAGCGTTGTTACAATGGCGTGTTTTTTACGGCTACACAACAAGAGTTTAAAATTGTATTAACCTTCGCTTGTGCATTATGCTACAGGGAAAATTGTATATATTTTGGCGTGACAAATGACGGTTTCTTGGGATCACGACAGCTGAAAAAACAACGCTTAATTAACCCCTGGATGTAAATTTGCGCCAAACAATTGAGGCACCACAAAACTAGTAGCTTTGTTTTAGTCGTGTTACTATGGCTTGTTTTTTTCCGCTACACATCAACGAGGATAAAATTGTATTAACCTACGCTTCGGTGAATTATGCTACCAGGAGAAAAAAAATGTTATATTTTGGCATTGAAAATGACGTTTCTTGGGATCACCACAGCTGAAAAACAAGCTTAAATCAAACTCTGGATGTATATTGCGCCAAACAATTGAGCACCACAAAATAGAGCTTGTACGCGTGTTACATGCCGGTGTTTTTTAGCTACATAACCAAGAGATACAATTGTAATTAAACCTTCGCTTGTGAATTTATTTACAGCGAAAAACTGTATATTATTTTTTGCGTTGAAAAATGACGGTTTCTCTGGGATCACAACGCTGAACAAACATACGCTTAATTTAACCATGGATGTTAAATTGCGCCAAACAATTGAGCCACCACAAATAGTAGCTTTGTAGCGTGTTCAATGACGTGTTTTTTACCGCTACACAATAAGAGATAAAATTGTAATTAACCTTCGCATGTGAAATTATGTACAGGAAAAAACGTATATATTTTGGCGTGAAAATGACGGTTCTTGGGATCACCCACCAGCTGAAAAACAACGCTTTTACAAAATTACCCCTGCGATGTAAATTGCGCAAACTACTTGAGCCACACAACTAGTAGTAGCTTGTGTAGCGTGTTACAATGCGTGTTTTGTCCGCTACACAAACAAGAGATAACATTGTATTAACCTTCGCTTGTGAATTATTGCTACAGAAAATGTATTATTTTGGCGTTGAAATGACCGGGTTACTTGGGATCACCCACCGCTGAAAAACACCGCTTAATTAACCCCAGGATTGTAAATTGCGCCAAAGAAATTGAGCAGCCAAAAATGAATTGGTATTTGTATTGTAAAAACGCTGCTTATTTAAATGAATACAACAGGAACTGGTTAGATCCCCTTTGGCATATTCAATGTGCTAGAGAGCAGAAGATAGGATTTAAATGAATATGCAGCTGCAGTGGACGCACACTGGAATTTCAGATCCATACCCACCAAATAGAAATAGAACGTTAAGAGAAGCAGTCTCTGAGACAAAGCTGAGCACCCACAAAATCGCTGTATAAAAATCAGTTCTTCAGTAACAAATCAGCCGCGGCAGCCACCTTCCCTGATCAGTACAGTAGAGGAGCGGTATGAGCTCCCGCTTCCGCGGACGGACTTTATACGTGCCGGTGAATCACAGACATCCCGCGAGTCCTCAGATTGGCTTCATCTCTGATTTTCCATGCAAGGCTATGCCCTTCTTACTCCCAGAGTGGCTTTGCCCCATGTCGTCTGAGCGCCACTGTGCTCGCAGGCCATTTTCTTCAATCAAACGCACGCTTCGTTCACCCGAAGTCCACCCGAAACCTTAGGGACTTCGTTCAGAACCGATGTTTTCCTGAAAATTCTAAACGAATTCCACTTCGGTTGAATCAATTCGCCCTCCTTAAATAGCATATTCTGGTATGCTAATACATTACAATCTGTGTCAGTTTGACACAGGCAGCAGTCAGGGCATCACGCAGTGGTCCCTGACCACATGCTTCCTATATAGAAAGTCCTGGGGCTACTCCAGGTCCCCAAGGGTGACTGTATAGACAATCCCCGGGCTCCGTCGGGTTATTGGGAGTTCCGATCACCCGACAGAGCATGGGTATGCCCTTTGATTCAGCTGTGGTCACGGACTGCGGCAATCAAAGGGTTAAGCAGTGGGTATCTGAGGGGATCATTAAGGGTTTAAATCGTGTTTTTATGTTAAAGGGGTTGTCTCACTAAAAGATTAGCTTTCAATGTAGGGAACACACATGACGACTTTTCCAATATAGTGCTTAGTTATTTTTTTTTTGTTGAGGAGCTACACATGATTTTATCACCTTCTGAGTACTCACAAGTTTCTCTAGTTTCTGACCTTCTTTTCCTGCTCTATCTCTTTTCCTCCTCTACATAGGTCACAGCACAGAACTGTCTGCAGCTTGAGAGCTTGTGTGTTATCTGATCTTTCAGACAAAAGACACGAATTACTACTGTTTAGTTTAGCTCTGGACAGCTTTCTATGGACCTCAGAGCAGGAGATCAGTCTAGATTAATAAACCAATTTCTGAAGTTTGATACAGATTGATATATGCTAATTACCCACAGCCTGACTAGGAAGTGATAGCATGCATGAATGAAATAATGCTGCTGGCTCTATGAAACAACGTAGTGAGACAACCCTTTTGGTGATGTTTTTTTTCCATGTGAAATCACTATTGCTACTTCTGATGGGCTCTCTACTCTCCCCTGTGCTTCTCTTAGTGTTAAAGACAGCAGCAGGGAGGGGAGGGAAGTTGTCATGGCAGATCACAGTTTGGAAAGGGGAAACAACATCTGAGGAGCACAGCTCATACAGACAGCACATGAGAAAGAAAGCAAACACAAGGCAGTTTGCAGAGGAAGAATTACTTAGAATGTGTGTATAGAGCAAAAACAGAGCACCCATGTCCAACCCTAGAATTCCACATATCCACATATGAAAAGTCTGAAACTAGAAACAGTTTGTAAACTGCAAATAAAGGGGTCTAAAAATGAATGAAGAAGATACACTAAAACTTAAAGGGCCAGATGTATGAAAACGGTCTAGGTCTAAAACACTCTTTGTTTCGCAAAGCAACCAATCAGAGCACCCCTCTCATTTTTCCAGAATACTATATGAAATGAATGGGGCACTCCGATTGGTTGCTATGGGCAATAAAGTGAGTTTTAGACCTAGACAGTTTTCATAGATGTGGCCCTTAGTGCACTTTTTTTTTTACTCAAGACAACTACTAATATATGTAAAAATAAATCACTTTTGTCATGTTAAAGGTGTGGGGGGATGCCCACTAGGACTTTAAAAGATAGATCCTGCTCCAAAATCTTACTATGCTTTTATTTCCATATTTTCATTAACTTATAAATCCCTATCTCAAAATTTTACCAAGTTTTTATCTCATATTTCTGGAGTGCTTTACATTTTCAACTGGAGATTTACTAGTTTAGCTAATGTGTTTAAACTCCGCATCAGTGATTATCTACTCAATTTGTGTTAGCAAAGTGAACATCCTGCAGACTTCAGCAAGCGTGTACAGAAAACTATATTTGGGCTAAGCATTCACAGCAGTTGGAAAGAAAT
Source organism: Phyllomedusa bahiana (assembly GCA_025379985.1). NCBI lineage: Eukaryota > Metazoa > Chordata > Amphibia > Anura > Hylidae > Phyllomedusa > Phyllomedusa bahiana. The sequence goes on from JAODAL010008920.1 coordinate 10,334, forward strand.
TCTGGCATTAAGTCATCTCATTTGTTTTAGTCCAAAAAAATAACTGGCATATAAACATAGTAAACAACAGCTGAGAATGTCTTGTATATATACTAATACACTTAAAACATCAACTCCAAAGACTTAATAAAGTAAACCGATCCAATAATAACCCAGACTCAATGGAATTTAAAATGCTTATCTTATAAATACTGTAAGGACACAGACTGTAATGACAACTTATTGTATCTTTACATTGTACATTGATGACGTGTATAGAAATCTCCTGTACCCTCCATATATAAAATATGACGCTTTTAGGTTTAGAGACGCTCAGTCAATTTGTTGTCCTTTTTTCCCTGATGGGAGGTCAAATGAGATTGGGTCTTGATATCATATACATACTAGATAATAGGAATCTGTATATTTTGCCAGCAAATAAATTACTTTTTCTAACATACTGTTGTAGCTAGTGGATTAATGTATAACTTATGTCCCTGTGATTATGTAAAGGTTTTGGTGATAGTCATGGGATCTGCAGCACAATCATGAAGGTTTCTAATACTGTTTTCTTGGGGTCTGGCACTAAAAACCCACAGATTACAACGAAGGACCCCATTAATACGGTATCTGAATTATCTGTCATGATTGTGTATTATACTGTGGTTTAGGTCTACATGTAGTTCAGTACCATGATCTTGACGCAGCACACACATGGATAGCAAAGTTGTAGCAAATTTAGCAATTGTATTTGCCTCCTTGTTCTACTGATCAGCAACTACACTGATTCATCTTACCTCAGTCCTGTTTTCTTGGTTTCATTTTGAATTCAGGGGCGTGTTTACTGGCTTCTACTAGGCTGCAGTAGAAGCCAGGTCTGTAGCTATAGAAACCAGCGCTGGCAGCCTATCAGGAGAGACTGAACAGGTCTGTAGCTATAGTGACCTGAGGAGCTGATGCAGCACATACAAGAGGGGATATCTAAGAATAGGTAGGACACAGGTAATGGACACATATTGCAAAGTGACTTGTTTTTGCAAGATCTTTAACATAAAAAGCAATCCTTGTAGTGAGACGACTCCTTTAAGACTGGACACATAAACTTTAATGACTTATCTTTAAAACACACTATTAGTCTTATATCCCATGTATTAATCTTATATGTTAACACTCATTTAATATATTTTAGATCAGTCATTGGTAAAGGTTACTAGCGACACAAAAGTTAGTTAAGTAAACTAACCAAATTATAATCAAAAGTGTGAAGTAATGATGAAAATGTATTGAATATTATAATGTTGCCACACCCTTAAACCAACATCTCTAAAAACTTGTATGTATTAACCAAAATAAGTCATTTTGCTTCTGAAATCAACTTGGTGCCAGCTGCCAATCTTTGCTGATATATGCGCATATGTCAATGCTGATACTAATTTGGAAACTGCACAACGAGGATTAAGTCACAGGCTAAGAGCGATGACAGACAAAAGTGAATGCGCATTGCTTACTTACCACAGGGTTCTTTGTGTTTGCATCAAATTCTGTAGAGTTTGCATCTGTTCAAGACAAAATTATTATTTAGAAATATACACTATTAGATCTACATCATAAAAAATAAAATTGTTGCTTTATTTCTTGAGAGTTTTACCACAAACAATATGCATTAACTATGCAAAAGTAGTAAATGTTAGATTGCTAAGAACACCAAGGCTTAAACTCCCATTGTTCATTCATATAAGGACTCCAAGATGTCCATTGTGAGAGCTTTAAGGGCGACATGTGTGAATTAGGCACATAGAGGCCAGTTCTAAATACCGTATATACTCGAGTATAAGCCGAGTTTTTCAGCACAAAAAATGTGCTGAAAAATCCCCCCTCGGCTTATACTCGAGTCACTGTCGGTGCTCAGGCGCTGCGATGGCCTGTGCGCCGACAAGGACGCTTCAGTTATATGCGACTCCTCCGGGAGCGCATATAACTGAATCCCGAGTACCTGACAGCGTTCGGGCGCTGCGATGGCCCGTGCGCTGTCAGCGATCTCCTCCCCTGTGTGCAACTCCTCCGGAGCGCACACAGGTGAAGAGATAACACTGCGGCGCAGAGAGCAAGCGCTCCCTGCTCTGCAGTGGACTCCGGGCGGCCGCAGATTTGCGGCCGTCCGGAGTTTCCGGCACAGGCAGCGTGTGTCATCACGCTGCGTGCGCGGCCTGATGACGTCACCCACCTGTGCCGAGAAGAGCGCGCGGGAGGCCGGACAGCGAGGAGGCGGAGCGGCGAGGGAGACGGAGCAGTGGGGAGCCAGGTAAGTGTTTTTTTTTGTTTTAAAAACGTGCCTATACCTGCCTATATCTGCCTAGGGGGACCTATACCTGGCTATAACCTACCTATACCTGGCTATAACCTACTTATACCTGGCTGTACCCTGCCTATACCTGGCTGTACCCTACCTATACCTGGCTGTAACCTACCTATACCTGGCTGTAACCTACCTAGGGGGACTTATACCTGCCTATAGCCTGCCTAGGGGGACCTATACCTGCCTATAACCTACCTAGGGGGACTTATACATGCCTATAGCCTGCCTAGGGGGACCTATACCTGCCTATAAGGACCTATACCTCCCATTAATTACCTGGGGGGGGAAATATCCCTTTCCTAAAACCGCCCGTTCCCTTTCCTAGGGGGGCCCATAACCTCTCAAAAGGGGCCCTTTACCTGCCTAAAACTGCCTAGGGGGGCAATTTCCAGATTAAAACCTGCTTAAAAAGTTTTCCCCCAAAAATGGGGGGAAAACTTTATCCCGGGTTATAAAAGGGAAAAAAATCCCCCCCCTTTGGGAATTAAACCCAAAGGCCTAGGGGGGACATTAAACTGCCTATACAGGCTAAACCTGCCTAGGGGGGAAACATTAAAACTCCCTTTATACCACCTTTTGGGGGGACTTTAAAAACCTGCCTTTAAGGGCCAATGGGGGACTTTAAAAATGCCTATACCAGCCTATATCTGTTGGGGGGGTCATTAAAACTGCCTATGTAATTTTTTTGATATCTATTTTTTTTTTAAAAACTTCACCAAAAAAGGGAGCCGCTCCCCCAAATTTTCCCCCCTAGGCTTATTTTTGGGGTAAATTAAGTTTCCCGGTTTTTGGGGAAAAAAGGTGGGTGCCTCGGTTTATACTGGGGTCGGTTATCCCAAAGAAATAGGGTTACCTTTAAGGGGGGTGGGAAATGCGCCAGTTTTTTGGAAATTGTTCTTCTGCAGGTCTACATTCCATTCCACTAGGGACAACTTCAGGCACGACAAACCCTTTTAACTTGTCTGGCTGTTTTTAAAATTTTATGGGGGCCTTTTTGGGGGTAAAAACATTTAATAAATATTAAAATCAAAAGGGTTGTGGTGAAAACATGCCCACTAAACTCCCCCACATCTTGTGGGCTTTTAAAAATTTGGCGCCACAAAATGCACCTAATTTTGGAGTGTGCCTGCCAATACCTCTAGAGAACTGGGCGTGCCCAGTTTTTGGGGCTAAAAAGCACACCAAAAAACCCCTGGGGCAGCCCTGTTCATAAAAGTCGCCCTAAGGGGCTTGGGCGGTCAAGCAAGTGTTCCTTATTTTGAAGATTACAGAAACTAAAAGCTTAAAAAGATTGTACTTTAAACTAATGCCCCCCCCGGGGAACATTTGAAGCTTTTTATCAGAAAGATAGAGCATTGACCTATTTAACATTGTTTAGAAAATAAATTTAAAGCAAAAATTTTAAGGCCCCTTTTTTTGAATATAGTTTTTTGGGAATTGGGTGTTCTCCCCTTTTTGAAAAATTTTGGAATCCTGCTTGGTATATTACTATACCTGAACTTTTTCACTTTTGTGGGTTTTCCGGGAAAATCCCAAAAATCCCTTTAAAAAATTAGGTGTCAAGGTCTTTTATATTCTACATGGTATGTCTGACTTGCATTTTTTCAATTTTTTTCAATTGCTTTTTTTGCTTCTGAAGGAGAGTTTGCAGCACAGCCAAACAGCAGTGTGGGAAAGGTTTAAAGCTGAGCATTTTGAGCAAAGGGGTAAAGAGTCTTGCAGGTTTTTCTTTAAAGTTTGTTTTTTTTTAAGTGTGGAGACTTGAGTTTGGGAGATTTTTAAAATTTGGAGAGTTTGAGGGGACAGTATTGTATTACTTATTATTATAATTTTATTTAATAAATTTTTTTGGGAACATCCCCTTTGATTTCCAGTTGACAATGCGGTCCAGGGCACAACCGGGTGAAAATGTTTCCCACCCTTGGGGAAACAGTTCGAGGTCCTTTAATGCTGTTGGATGTTTTGCACACGGGAAATTTTTGAACCCGGGAACCCCTGGATTTTTAAATGAGAAGTGGCGACACAAAAACCCAAATTCCCAAACTTGGAAGGAGCCCCCTGCCCACTGAGCAATCACTCCCAGGTGTAGATACGGGGGAGGGGGGTTAGCATGGGGGGAAACAAAAAGGCGCTAGATGGGTAACAGAAAGAAAAAAAGGGTAAGGGAAGAGTTTTGGGGGGGGAGGCTAGTCCTAAAGGGTTTACACCCCAAAAAATTTGCAAATTTTTTGGAAAAGGGAGGGGGATTTTGGTTTTCAAAAAAATAGCATTGCTGCAGAAAGACACTCCCCCTTTTCTGCCCCAGTAATGGGGAAAAAGGATTTGAAAGGTTTCGGGCTAGACAGGTCCCGAAAGTATTTGGGGACTCAATTTTTTTGGGGAAAGGACGGGGGCAATCTCCCACAAAGCCCGGGGAAATCGTCAAACAGGGGTTTTGGGTTTACCTGGGGCCCCCGGGGGTTCGCCCATATTGCGGATCGGGTTTGCAGTTTGGGCTGGGGGGGGCGGGAAAACCCGGGGTCATGGTCCACATTGGCCCCAAATTAAAAAGTTAATTTTTTTTTTTTAGGGTGGGGGGTGCCCCTTAAAAAAACGATTTTCGGGGATTTTGGGCCCAAAAATTTCAGGGCAAGAACCCTCCAAGGAAATTTTTTACAAAAAATTTTAACCCTTTCCCAAAGGACCACCCCAAGGGGGAAAGCGGGGGAATTAGGAAGAAGTGAATAAGTGCTCAAAAATTGGTGTAGGAAAGGGGTTTTTGGGGTTTTTTTTGGGAGAATGGGCTGCCTTTTGGCCCCAAACAGCCCTATTGCTGGGGGAGGGGCTCCCCAAAAGGGCGGGAGGGTGAAAGCGGGGATTGGGGGAAAAAAATGGCCAGGAAGTGGAGGAAAATTTTAAACAAAGGGACTGGGGGGGGGGTAACTCCCACATATAGCATCAAGTTAGTGAAAAATAGAGCGGGGAATTGGGAAATTTAAAACAGGGGGGGGGAGTGGGGGGGAAGGGGGTGTTGCAATGGGTTAAAAAAGACCCAAGGAAAAAGGAATAAAAACTAAAAAAATCTATAAATTCCCATGCTGACCCAACTGGCCAAAAGAATTTTTTGCCCAAACCCAAAAAAAATAAATAAAAGTATTAAAAAGTGAAAAAAAAATATAAACAAAAAGTGGGGTTTGGATAACTGGAACATGGCCGGACGAGAGCTAGGGACTGGGGGGTTTTAAACTTGCAGGGTTTACAGTTTTTAAAAGGGGATCGTAAAGCCCGGGGAAAGGGGGGGGTGTCTGTCTCTATTTTAAAATCCTTTTCTAAAAGCCAACCCCCGGCGGGAAGATATAGGTACGGGGTAATGAACATTTGGAATCATTAGGGGTTTAAAAAAACATGGGGGTAAACAATAACAATATAATCTAATAGGGTCTGCTAAGGCCCCCATATATAAAGAACCCATGGAAAATTTTATCCCCAGCAAATAGATTTAAGGGGGCTTAAACAGAATGAGGTTATTAAATTTTTGGGCGACTTTTTTAAATATCCCGGGCATCAATTGGGGAAACTGAAGCTTGTAGCTTTTCAAAAGGAAACAGGTTTTTTTTTCCCAAAAACTAATTATAATTCCTTTGCCCAAAGGGGCAGGGGGAAAACCACTTTTGGGAAAGGCCCTTTTAGACCTAATATTAACTAAAAACCTGAAGAGTAAAAAGGGTTTGGTTGAGGGGCACCTAGGGAATAAATGACCCTAATAAAATTTAAAATTTTCCGGTTTTTTCCTTTTAATAGAGTTTTTTGTCAAGAGCCACAAAAACACTGAAATTTTTGGAAGGCTAAATTTTATTATGCTTAAAGGGAGGCCCTAAACCGTATTGGGCTGGACAATGGTTTTTTAAAAATTGGGCAGAACAATAATAAATGGGATATTTTAAAAAACAATCCTAAAGGGTACCCCTGTTTAGAGGGACATACCCCTTTTGGGGAATTTAAAAAAATTTTAAAAAAGGAAAAACCCCAATGTGGTCAACAGGGTTTTAAAAGAGGGAATAAAAAACAAAAAAAAAAGCGTTTTTCCCACTAAAAAAAGGAGGGCAGTGAAGAGGCACTAAGAAGTATAAGGGGAAAAAAAAAAAGTTTTGTAAAAAAAGATAAAAGGAAAACAAAAAATGGGGAAGGGAAAAACATAATTTCTAAAAAGAAAGTAATAATAAACCCCCAAAAAAAATTTTTTAAAATATATAAATAGTAAAAAAGATTTAAAAAAGAAAAAGTTTTGGGCCCCCCCTGGGAAAAAAACTGAGGGAGAGACAGTTGTGGGCGTTGGGGGAAAAAAAACCAAAAGTTTTAAACCCCTTTTTTTTTCCACTGTATTTTCCGAGGAGGGTGAAACCCTTTCCCGTTTAACGAGGGGAAAGTGGAAACCCAACTTAAAAATTTTTTTGCTAAACCCCGGAAGAAAAATTTCAGCTCCGTCTTAGGAAAATTAAAAAAAAGAAAATCCCCAGGTCCAGTGGCATACACCCAACCCTGTCCCAAAAGGTTAAGTGAAATTTTTCTTAGATTTTGGGCCCCCTTTTTTTAATATTCATGGGGCTGTCTAAAAAACGGGGTATGTCCCAAAAGGTTGGGCATAGCAAATTGGGTTTCCAAAATTCCCAAAAAAGGGGGCAAAAAGGGGATCAGGGAAAATATTGGGCCCGTAAGCTTTAAACCCCTGTTGTAAAAAAAAATGTTTGAAGGGTTTTTTCAGAGATGCTATCCTGGAGTATCTCATGAAAAAAAAATGTATAACGCCGGTTCCAGCCTTTGGGGTTTAGAAGGAACGGTCCGTCAGGGGCTAATCTTTATCAGGTCTTGAGGAAGTTATTCTAGACAGGAAACGGGGTTTAGGCACTTTGGGTGTCATATATCTAGAATTTTTTTAAAGCATTTGATTCGGTTTCCCCATAAAAGGTTGGTAAATAAAAAGAGGGGGTGCTTTTGGGCTGGGGGAAAAATTGTGTTTCAAGTGGGGTAAGTTTTAAATGGCTCAAAAGAAAAGAAAAACAAAAAGGGGAGAATTAACGGTACATAATCAGACTGGGTGCTGTTATAGTTGGGGGGCCACCCAAGGGGGGGTATTGGGGGCCCATCCTCTTTAACATTTTCATTTAAAGCTTACCCCCAAAGGGGAAAAACAGTAGACTATGATCTTTGCAGAGATAATAAGCCCGAAAAATAAAACAACACAATTTGAGGATAAAAATGTTAAATTTCAAAGGGATCTGGATAATTTTGGGAAACCCGGGCGGGAAAAAGGCGATGAGGTTTAACACTTGGAAAAATGCAAGGTTAAAGCACATGGGGAAGAGAAATCCATTACATTTTACATGTTAAATTTGGGAAAAAACTGGGTAAAAGTGAAAATGGAAAGGACTTTGGGGAAACCCGGTGGAAAAGTTTAAAATTAATTGTAGCAGCCAGTGTCAGGCGCATCAGCCAAAGCAAAAAGGATCATGGGGGGGCATTAAAGGGGGGATAGATGCCCCCTGATGAGAAAAAATTTTTCTCCCATTTTAAAAAGTCCCGGGGTTAGACCCCCACCTGGAAAATTGTGTACAGTTTTTGGGCACCCGTGCCCCAGAAAAAAGACTTTTTGAGCTTGAACAGGTTTTTTTTTCAAAGGGGGCAAAAAAAATAAAAAAAGGAGGGGGGACTACGTACACGAAAGATTTTTTTTGGGAAGATTAAGGGGTTTTTTTAGTTTAAGAAAAAAAAGGGGTTGGGGGGACATAATAAAAAAATTTTTTAAATACACAAAAAGGGCAATTTAGAGATCCTCCCAAATTTTTTTTTATACACAGGACTGTATCTTTGAACAAAGGGGGGATCCTCTTTTTGTTCCCTTAGGAATGGGAAATTTTTTACAAAACAAAGAAAAAGGGGTTTTTTTACTGTAAGAGCATATGAATTGAAAAAACTCTCTGCCAAGGGGGCCTTTTTCATGGGGGAAATTCACTAAAAGAGTTTTAAGAAGGGCTTGGATGCATTTCGGAGGTAATAAATATAACAAATTACAGTCACTAGGATTAAGGGGGGTTCATTTATCCAGGGATTTTTTTGAAATTTCCAATTGGAGTCAGGGGAAAGGGAAAATTTTTCCCCAAATGAGGGGCAATTGGTTCCCACCCCATTGGGGGTTTTTTCCTTCCCTGGATCAACCCCCTTAGCCAAAGGCGAACTAGATGGACGACTTGGGCTTTTTTTAGCCTTAAAAAAAATAGGGAAAATTTTGAAATTTAAACTTTTGCCTTTAGCCGGAAGGGCTTGGCACCCGCCCAATGTACAGTTATGAGGGTTTTTGTCATTTTAATTTGGGTGCCTGTAAAAGGGCAAGGGCCCAAACCTTTCCCATTGATCTCTGGTGTCTTCACAGAGAAGAATAGGGCAGAACATTTGGGATATAACTACTTGACTTTCGGACAGGCATTTTTTTTTGAGGTATATGTAATTAAGCCCTAGGAATAAATTTTTAAAAAAATAGACCCTTTTTTATTTAGCAGGGGGAATTTTGGAAAAAAAATTTTTTTTTACTGGTATTTCTCCCTTTAAATTTTAAAAAAAATGGGAGGTAAGGGAATTTTTTGGGTCAATTTCCCAAAATTGGGAAAAAACATGGTTAAAAGGGCACATTTTTTTTCTTGGGGTGGAGTGTTTAGTTTAAATGAAAAGTTGCTTTACTGTTTGTAATGAAAAATCCATCTTATTTTCATTTTTAAAAATTCAACTTCCTTAAATTTTATTCCCTTTAAAATGAAGTACAAATCTCAATTGTCAAAATATGATGAAAAGGGGCAGAAAAATATTTTTCAAAAAAAGAATGAATACAATAATCTGATTACATAACCCCTCTCTTAAATCTTCAGCCTCTATTGCATTCTTGAAAGACACTGCGGGCGACATGTATGAACTTCAGCGTATACAGGCCAGTTATAAATAGCTTTATAGCAGTGTAGAACGAGCCACTTTGTATGAACCTGTTTTCTGCATTTCCTAAAATTTTGGGACAAGTAGGTGTTAAACCTGCCCCCAAAACTATCTGTGCCGCCAAAGTAAAAAAATAGAAAAACTCTACAGAAATTTCCAAAGCTCCCGGGGCCCTGCTTACTGTTGTTAATTATCAAAATTTTATTATATAAAAAAAATTTCCCAAAAAAAATTTTAAAAATTTAAAATAAAAAATTTTAAATATAAAATTAATGTCTAATAAATAATACAAAAGTATTGAAAAAATTAAAAATTAAAATTAATTTAAAATTTTAAAAATTTTAAAAATTGGGCCCGTCCCCCTTCATACGTGTGTCCCGCCCGTCTCCCGGGGGGCCCCTTTCTTGCTACAAAGGTGCTTGAAATTTTTGGGACTCTGGCTTTTTATGTGAACTTTTTTCGGCGCAATGTATAAGCAATTATTTTTTTTTCACAATGTGGCAGTTTAATTTCTAGGTCAGCTAAGTTTAAAAGTATAAAAAATTTTTAGTTTTACACTAGTTTGATTAATTTAAGCATTTTTCTAATTATAAAAAAGGGGACAGACCAAAAATCTTTTAAAGGGCTTTTCATTAGTTTGTTTTTCATGTAAAATCTGTAAAATAAACCCTTCAGTTTCCCCTCCTTCCCCCCCACTACTGAATCCTTCATAAAACATTGTTAGTCAGTATACTGACCAGAGTCTGTCCCAAATGATTAACGTGTTAAGTTCGGAGTAAGGGGCCGTTCACACGCAATTTTCCACCATGTCTGTGGTATCTGTGAAGTACCACGATAAAAGGTACCCTGACAGATATGATATAGCTGCCACGGCCTCAAAGAGACCAACAGAGCAAATGTAGTCTTACATTTAGTGGCTACATCACAGTAGGGTACCTTTTTTCACGGTTCCCTGACGGATACCACAGACGTGGTGTAAAATGCTCCTGTATAACATTGACACAGCCTAAGGCCATGCCATTTCTCATCTCAGCCTGTGCTAGTAATCAGATAATCTTTTAATCATTGGTAACAATTTTTTTCTTTTTTTGATTGCTATAAATATAAACTTTTTTACTGACATTTCTTCTTGAAACTTACAGAAAACTTTAGACAACACTTTGTGAAACTGAGCCATGTCTTTTCACTTAGATTTTATCCTGTATAAGAGAAATACTCACCTTTCCAGTTTAAACAATTTCTTGCAAATTCCACTACAGCCAACTGCATCCCCAAGCATACCCCTAAAACATAAAGATAACAAGAATAACATCGAACACTTTAAAGGTTTTAAGATGAAAAAAAGGATTGCTCATGCCTAGTTTGTGCAAAAAAATGCAATTTTTTTCCTAGTATTGCAGTTTCACAGTACTCTACTAAAAAGTGTGAGTTGCTAAGTAGTTAGGGACAGGGCCTACGATTTGAGAGAGACACTGTAATTTACACATAAAAACTCCAGTAAATTACAATGGAGATCTCAATTTCACTGTAGTGCGCAAACCCATAAAATAGTCTATGGAGATGGCTAAAAGCTTGTAAATTTTGCAACTAAACCCAATCTGCAGTGGGGGATTCAATCATTTTGATTGCAACTGTATATTATCTGTGTAAAGTTCCTTTCCTGGTCTTTACCGAATGTAGAAAAGTAAATCTCTTAACTGGTTCTTGTCCATCTCTAACGCTTAATTGCTCTTTAGCATTAAGTCAGTCACTTGTCTGCTCATCCCCTGACTTAATAAGAAATCTGCTTCTCTTTGAATTGCATAACTCATCTTACAGACAAGCTAATAGCCATAAACCTCAGCCACACACTCCAGTCCCATCAATTCTATTCACTTGCCTGTATCAGTTTTCTATTTCTGGAGTCAAGTAAATAACTCTGCCATACCTAGAAAAGGAATCTTTCTTTCCCTGGCCCAGGTGATTGCTTGAAGCTTTCCTTCAGTTCCTCGTAATCCAAATCCGCCAGGAACCAGTATACCCCTGGAAATCAAGGAGATGAGCTCTGCAATTTACTGTGAAACTTTAGAAAATGTAAATGGGTTTTAACAGATAGTAAGTGAACTGAAGTCGGGCACATCAGGAGAATCTACTACTTACAATTCATTCATGATTTTAGAATCTTTGGAGCAAGCCACAATAATTTCTGTCTTATTTATGTAGAACCTGACAGAAAAACTACATATGTCTCATACAAAGCTATAAACACTTTGGCCCTCATTCACTATAGCTGTCTAAACCTAAACAGTCTAAACATGCAGCAGATTTATCACAGTGGCTCATGCTGATTGATAAATTGGTGCATCCTTAGACTAGCTTTTTAGACCAATTATTATTTATCATACTTTCCACGTCACAATGTTGCGGCATTTTTGCCGTAGCTTGTCGCAATGTGAAACCCCACCCATTTTCAATAAAGCCATAGTCCTATGCCAAAGAGGTCGCAAAAATGTCTAATGTCCATAATCAATGTGTCTGATACAATGTGACATGCTGCACCAAAAATGAACCACATTTTGGCTTATTTTACTACACTTTTCTGTCGCAGCCATAATAGTAAATGTGGGCCTATGTATAAAGTATGATGGAAGTGTGCATGAGTCCTTAGACATTGCTACAGTGTAAACGTTCAATATGTCAAGAAAGTTTTTACCTTAAGGGTATGTTCACACGTTATTGCCGCGAACAATTAACATGTCACTTATCTCCATGCGTGTACAATATGATCAGGGGGAAGACGCGTGATCCATAGCTCTCTATGAGAGCTATGGATTACCATAATTGCGGGGCACATTTTGCCACATATAATGCGCAATATGCGGCAAAATGCGTGGCAAAATAAGGATACATTCACACAACAGAATAAAATTGAAGTGTGGAATCCACGAGGATTCTGCCGTAGTTATCTGCTGCTTTTTCAATGAGTATTTATACTAAAGTGCATGCATATTGCATATGGATTAAAAGGATTTTACGGATTTGGTTTAACAGGCAGTTTGGATTTAGAAATAGTCCAATTCATGTCTAATGGTTTTGGAGGCGGATCCAATTTAAAACCCACATTCAATACATGTACAAATGGTTTAATCATGTTTTTGCATGAGGATTTTAGCCATCCTATAGACATCAATAGTAAATTTCCACGTACTATCCGCATTGAAAATGACCAAAAAATGAGCATGTTCAAAGTTTTTTAAACCACGCTTCAGTTTCCAAAACCGCAAGCCGAAAAAAGGCATCTTATGAACTACAACGAATATTTTCTATTGAGGTCAATGGAAATCGTTCTATTTCAGTTTTCAATAAGGATGTCAAAGCAGAATCTTCATGGAATCCCCCTAGAAAATTTTCCATGTGAACATACCCTAAGGGTGCGTTCACACGGCAAAGACCAAAGACGGATTTTCCGACCGGTATTTTGTCTTTTTTTGTGTCACGCAGAGTGGAGGCTTTTATTTGTGGATTCAAGCCATCCCCCTTCATACCCACAACTTCATGTTCTGCCGGAAACCCGGGTGGAAGAATGAACATGTTCTAAGTTTTTTGGAACGCCGGCGGTGTTCCGGTGTGGAACGCCACAATTTTTGCGGAATTTTTGCCGTAGCTTGTCGCAATGTGAAACCCCACCCATTTTCAGTAAAGCCAAAGTCCTATGCCAAAGATGTCGCAAAAATGTCTAATGTCCATAACCAATGTGTTTGATACAATGTGACATGCTGCACCAAAAATGAACCACATTTTGGCTTATTTTACTACACACTTATTTTACTACACTCTTCTGAACGCCAGCGGAAAATGCTGAACAAATATTCTATTGCAATCTATGGGGGAGCGTTGCATGTCTGTTTTTAGGCGGTTTGTAGAACCGCAAACTGTCTGAACAACCAACCAATAACCCTTGCCATGGGGACAAGCCCTAAGGTTGCTGTTACACATGTCTTTTTTGAAACACGCTACAGCAATTTTCTGAGGTCAAATCAGGAGTGGGTTTGAAAGGAATGGAAAAAACAAAGCAAGGACATGTACTCCTCCTCCCGGCTGAACTGACTTCTGACATTTACTAAGAACATGGCAAAAAGCTGTGTGTGAAACCATCCATAGCCATTTTTTGTATCGGTCTTCGTTAACCCTTTAAGGTCTAAGCCTGTTTTGGAGTTAAGGACCAAGCCCTTTTTGTCAAATCTGACATGTGCCACTTTATCTGTGAATAACTTTTCAACACTTTACCTATCCATGTGATTCAGAGATTGTTTTCTCGTGACACATTTGTGCTTTAATTTAGCAATTAATTTTGGTCGATAAAATCCTTCTTTAGGTGTGAAAAATATCGAAATTTTTTGTGAAAATTTTGGAAAAATTTGCCATTTTCAAAGTTTAAAAATTTCTGTGTGCAAGACACAAAGTCACACCAAACAAAATAGTAAATAATGAACATCTACCATATGTCTACTTTTGTGTTTGCATGATTTTTTTTAAAAATCCTATTATTTTTTAATAAATTTGGTTGCTTTAAAATTTAGTAGCAAATTTTTAAATTTTCAAGAAAATTTGCAGAACAGATTTTTTTTGGAACCAGGCGACTTCTGATGTGGTTTTGAGGGACTTGTAAGTTAGAAACACCCATAAATGACTCCATTTCAGAAACTACACCCCTTAACATAGTCACAACAGCATTTAGCAAGTTTATTAACCCTTGAGGTATTTCGCAGCAATTAATGAAAAGTGAAAGTGAAATTTCAAAATTTTAACTTTTTTGCAGATTTCCGATTTTTGTTCATTATTCATTGGAACCCCGTAGATTTACAAGAAATTGCAACTCAATAATGATTCTCCATATTATGCACTTTTTAGAAATATCCCACTTGTGGCCCATATGCACTTTTTGACTCTTCCACAGGCCTCAGAATTGAAGGAGCAACTTCTTGTTTTAGGATATTTTTCAGGCTTTATTTGGGTAGTGATGGGCAGCGACAGATGTGGGAACAGAATTACAAACTGTCTTTTTAACTGATCATACAGCTATAACAATATGAGTGAGGGGAACAGGGACTTGCAATGAAGGGGTTAATTTTTTTTGTGTGTTTTTCAATGTATGAGCCAGTGATGATCACTGACAGAAAATTACTGGAACTTGAAAGTGGCAAACTGTCTGATCAGACAGCTGCCACAAATAGATCACAGGGGCAGTGAAGTGATTAGGCAGTGGAGGGGTTAATAAAGTATTTCAGGCTGTGACAGCTCAGATCGCAGCACAGGCACTAGGACCCAAGCACATGTAAATCTGATCTCCTCACTCTCTCACACAGTACAGAGCCCCAGGATGTGGATCAGCTGTAATGGGTGAGTCAGCAAACTGACTGACCAATCCCAGTGATCCTCAGCAAGGGGGATCATGGGACTGCAATGATTGATCACCTGCTTGTGAAGATGTGCTAATTAGCTGTCAGAAACAGCAATTAGCATAGAGCTTTCATCTTATCTCTGCACAGGGAGACAGAAAGCTTTCATGATGTTCCTGGAACATCAGGGTGCATTAACAGGCAGTGAACCATGACGTCAATGAACGTCAGGGTGCCTTAAAGGGTTAAACAAAATCTGGTGTGGAAAAAGCAATGGGAAATATAAAGGAAGGATGTTTTAGGTTTCACACATAGGGGCTCATTGAAAAATTCTACTGCCCTTTTTGATGCAGTTTTGTCAGCAGCATGAATGAGAAGTATGAACCAACACTTTATTTTTCCTATTACTTTTAAATCCATCCTTAGGTTGGTTTCATACAATGCAATTTGTAGAAGTAAAAAAGGTTGTAGTTTTTATGACAGTTTTTCATTCAGTTTCTTGAGCCAAAGCCAGAAGTGTATTCAACAGGAATGTGAAAAATAAATGACTGATTCCATTCTGACAAACTGCAGTGTTCTTTTTAAAAAAAAGCAAAAGATGTGTGACTCAACCCTAAGAAGTATAACAAAATAAACTTAGATTCTGACCTTTATGGCACATTTGTTAGATTTATTAAAGGCAGTGTAGTGCACTGTGACAATTAAAGGGGTGTTCCCACTATAGATTTTGCTGGCATGTTAACAGAACATAACGTCAAAGTCTGATGCAGGTCCCACCTCTTTGGACCAGAACCTATGCCATCAAAGTCTGTGGTGAGATCACCTCTTAAAAAAGCAATATGACTACACTTCCTGTCTCCTTATTAAAGGGGTTGTCTCGCTACAAAGAATAGCTTTCAAAAAGTAGGGAACACTAAATGAAGATGTTTTCCAAATATATTGCGTTGTTCATCTTTTTCTGTTAAGAAGCTACAAGTGATTTTATCACCTTCTGTGCTCTCTCTGGTTCCCCAAGTGACCGACCTGTGTACGTCTTCTGCCCTACTGATTGTTCTATCTGATAGCAGGGAGTGACGTCATCACACAGGTCATGGCTGGCAGTGTGAAATCTTGTGTGTTATCTGATCTTTCAGACAAAAGACTAATTAGTCTACTGTTTACATTAGCTCAGCAGCTTCTCCTGACCTCAGAGAAAGTAATTTATTTAATCTAGACTGATGAACAGAGAAGTCTGAATACACGGAGCTCATATGCTAAATACAGACAGCTTGACCAGGAAGTGACAGAGCCAAGCAGCATTATTTCATTCATGCATCCTATGAAACTTTGAGATGAGACAACCCCTTTAACACCCCTGTTAAACTGGCTGCCATAATATAAAAAAGCCAATAGCACCATAAGTAAGGATATTATAGGATATGTCATCAGAGTCTGATAGGCAGACCCGCACATTTCAGACCTTGATGGTGGCATAACCTATGGACACACCATTAAAGTCTATTGTGGGAATGCTCCATTAACTTCTATATTCACTGACACGTTACATAGTTAGTACGGTTGAGAAAATATATCTGTCCATCAAGTTCAACCATGGGTGGGGAAAATGTGGGTGAAAGGAGGGAGATGAGGAGTTTTTTAAGCCTAGTTTCTCTACTGATGAATGCTTTGAAAACCATAAAGCAAGAACCAATCTGCCCTAAGGAAGATTTCACTTCTGATCCCAGAGTTGCCATCAGACTGGATTTAGAATTTTATACATCTACTTACTTATTACAATTTTTTAGTTTCAGGTAGTTATCTAAGCCTTTCTTGAAACTCGCACTGTTCCTGCTGTGACCAGCTTCTTAGGCCGGCTATTCCACAGATTTACAGTTCTCACAGTGACGAAGGCTTTTCTCCTCTGGAGATTGTCTTTTGAGGGGGCTTTACATGAAATAATTTTTCCCCATACTTTTTGTAGGGACCATTTATATATTTATATAAATTAATTATGTCTCCCCAGAGCTGTCTTTTCTCAAGACTAAATAAGTTCAATTCTTTCAACCTCTGTCCTCCGTGAGTGATTTTTATTTTATTTTTTTTGCTTTCCTCTACTTTTTACATCTTCACTTTTTAGAGCCACAGTTTTTTTCAGTCATTCATTAGTCACCACATTGGATAATTTGAGGAATGAGAATAACTACACAGCTGCAATCATAACTGAATTTGAAAGCGTTGTTAAATATTTTAAACCAATATTAATAAAAAAAATACATAATTTTCCATTCATTCTTAAACCCATTTGTCAATATCAATGTTTCAATTTTTACATGTTTTTTTTCACATTTATCATTTAGATGACTACCTCACCTATCAGATATTAAATTAGATGTTTGATTAATACATTTATTAAAACTAGACACTGCATATTGACTTTCATTTAAATTAATATTGGGCAGCCATGTAAATCTTTACCAGATTGAATACTTCTGTCAATCTCTTTAATGGCTGCGAATTACAATAATTATTCAAATTAAAGCCCACAAGTCAGGAACCAGTTCATGTCCAAGGATACTGCGCAGAGGCATAACTTCAAGCTCTTGGGCCCTGGTGCGAAAAGTGAAATGGGGCCCCCCAGTTACCATGCACCATTTACAATGCTGGTATCTTCTTATGTGGCAGGAGGGCTTTTGGGCCCTTTCAGGCTGTTGAGCCCGGTAGCAACCGCTACCGCTGCACCCCCTGTAGCTACGCCCCTGATACTGCGGCTTGCACATATTTGCCACTCAATGCAGCTCCTTACTTCTACTTTCAGGCTGCTCCATTAACCCCTTAAGCCAAATGCCTGAAAAGTACCTAATGACCAGCACATTTTTTTTTAGTTTTTGCCTCCTTACGTTTCAACAGTCGTAACTTTTTTATTTTTTCAATTACGTAGTTGTATGAGGCCTTGTTTTATTCAGAACAAGTTGTACTTTTTAAAATTATTTTTTACACCATCCCCATTTCACACTTAATAACTGGTCAGATTAATTCTACAGGTTATTACACTCATGGGAATACCTGATATGTATATGTTTGTGTGTGTGTGTGTGTGTGTGTGTGTGTGTTGTGTGTGTGTGTGTGTGTGTGTGTGTGTGTGTGTGTCTGTATTATGCACAACATTTTTTTCTTAAATATTTTTTCTTTTATTATTTATTTTATTTATTTTTTCTACCCTTTTGTCACGTCAAGGGAGGTGTAGTGAGCCCTAACTGGGACCCAACCCACTGTCCCTGCCTACTTGACGTGCTGCCCTAGGTGGCAGACGGCAACTGGAAGACAGGCCCTGCACTGCTAAAGTGCTGGGGCCGTCAGAAGCAAGAATAGTCAGACAGTCCGGGTCAATATCAAATAGGAACGCCAAAGCCACAAATCAGAACCAGAGGAATAAACGTAAACAAGCCGAGGTCAAAAGCCAAACGGAAGCAAAGCACAAAATCAGGAGACAAGCCGGGGTCAGGAGAACAAGCCGAGGTCAGGTACACAGATAAGCAAAACACAATAAACCGAACAAGAAACACGAGGTAGCCAGGAATATCACAGGCGCTGCACTCAGCCTTCAGGGAGTTTAAATGGGATTCCTGGATACCGCCCCTGCAGCTGATTGGAGCGGCCTCCGGGTCCTCCCATTGGCTGGTGCAACTCGCCCCCTGTCAGGAGTGGCTGGGCCCCTGTCACTCACAGAGTTGTCAGCAGCAAGTGTATCAGGGTGGGATCGTGCATCAGCTGCTGCAGCCTGTTGATCCCTGCAGCCTGAGCACAACCTAGCCCTTACACCTTTTTTGTTTTTTTACTTTTGTTTTAAATCCCATTAAAGGATAGCTGTTTTAAATTTTTTAGTAATGTATTAGCATATTTACTAATTAATATATGCTAATACATTATAATCTGTGTCAGTCTGACACAAGCAACAATCAGGGCAGCACACAGTGTGCCCTGATCGCTGGCTTTTTAAACAAACAGCCCTGGGGCTACTGTAGATTCCAAGGGCTGATTGTGGAGACGTTCCCTGAACTCTGACGGGTCACCAGGAGTACAGATCATCCGACAGTGCATGGGAGAGCTCTCTGATTATGCTGTGGGCAGGCTTGCGGGCGTTCACATCTTGATCTGGCCAAATGAGCAAATTTCTGTGCCAGGCAAAAAGGGTAGTAAACCATGCTATTGTGTCCAGCACAGAAAGCATGTATGGTCAGAAAGTAGAGCAAACATATTCCAAAGAAGACTATGTTTGCTGAAATGTTTTCTATGTTTTCTCAGGCCCACTGTTTACATCCTGATGGATACCCAGCCAGAGCCAAAAGCGAGTTTTAAATGGACCCTACTCGCTGAATGCACATGAGACAGATTTGCTATGGATTTGTGCAGGTAAATTCTGAGGCCTACAATATATTAACTAATTATCCTTTCATATCTTGCTCTTGTCATTGTCCTGTAAGTCTAGTCTGATCTTCATCTAGGCTTTTCCAGAGAAGAAAAGAGTGGTCATTATGTCATTGCCTAGTATTTGTAATCTACATTCAGATATGCATTTCTTGCTGCACCAACACTAAAGTGAGATTAGTCTGCCCTGCCATTAAGGAGTTTTATCTCTTTAAAAAAGAAAAGATAGAGAAGGGCAAAATTTTGTATGTAATGTGTTTTTGCATGGGACTACTTAAAAAAAAAATGTTTTCCAGTAGTATCGATATTCACGATAATTCTCCTTACTGAAGGAAGTGTCCATTTGAAATGTGTTCCCCCAATACTGTGCTGTGTAAATCATAACAGATGCTAAAGGTGCAATATAAAAGAATAAAAATTGTAAATTGAAATAATAATATACCCCAACAGTATATCTCAGACAGGATATGAAGTCAACCTAGCCGACATTTAATTATGAATGAGATTCTTTAGTCATCACAGAAGAGCAATGCTGAGTACAGTTTCCTCTGAAGCTTCAGGACAATGAGCTTATCAGTCAAGAGGCATCAGCGTTACCATCAAGGCTCATTTCCATACAGAATGCACAATGCTCCTTCTGTGGGATTCCACATAAGAGTAGAACAGATAACCTTTAAGGACACTTTTCCAAAAACAGAAGTAAGGCTTTTTTTTTTTTGCTTCGGAGAATGCACTTTGTAAAAATAATTAATGTTCTTTAATACTCATTCAATAGATGGTAGAACATGAATTAAAATAGCCATCTCAGGAAACTTATGTATCCTAGATTCATCACTTCAGAATACAGTTATAGATCTTACTAAACCTTTCATGTACTGAGGAATATACATACACTGACTACTGTGACTGCAGCCGAGAACAGGTAATAATAAGTGGAAAAGGTATTTAAACATCAAAGAAAGTAAGATGTGGTAATTGAGAGGGATATGCCACCCGCTGTGTGAGAGATTAGTCTGCAGGTTGTCACCATTCACTCTTTGGTGGAAGCATGTCGGCAGGGTGCAAGTTAAAGTCTACTGATCTTTTGTATAGAGATATTAAATTTAAAGAAAAGAAGCATCTCTAAAAGAAGCTGAAATTATATTGTTTTACATATATTTTATTTCTCACACCACTCACATTACTGGTCTGGGAGGTGTCGATATTCATGTGTGACTTGTAAATTTAGCTTTCCGTATGGGTACTAAATAGATATCACACTGCAGCTATTTTTCACACATTACAGCTTGAAAAGGAAATGTGAGGACATGTACAGTATCTAGGAAACCGTCAGATTTGAGGGCACTTGAGTTCTAGCAACCATATGGGAGAAGAGAGTTTAAAGAGCATTTCTAGTTATTTGTTCTAAATATGATTAATTTTGTTACATAAAAGTTGCATTTCCATCATATTACGACATTGGCATCTCAAGTTACAATAACCTTAGAACATTTACAATATTTTCAACATACAATGGTTGTTTCTGGGACATTGTATGTTGAGTGTGGTTTTAACATACAGTGTCCAACACAATGCCGATTTGCGGTGCATAATTTTACTTGTAAAACCTTGTAAAGTGCATATACAGTGGGTTGCAAGAGTATTCACACTCCTTGTATTGTTCCTCATTTTTAAATTTTACAGACACGAACCTAAATGTTTGATTGATATGTCATACGGCAACATAATGTAGCAAGTGCAAAGAAAACAATACATGCTTTTCCAAATTACTTGAAATTAAAAAACTGATAAGTGTAGCAAGCCCCCTGTGTTCTTATATCCCTAAATAAAATCTAGTGTGACAAATTGCCTTTAGAAGTCACCTAAATAATAAATACAGTACATCTGTATGTAATTTATTCTTGGTACAACTATAGATGTTTTGCAAAGACCTCAGAGGTTTGTTAGAAAGCATTAGTGAAACAGCATCATGAAAACCAAGGAACATGCCAGACAGCTCAGGAATAAAGTTGTGGCAAAGTGTATCGCAGGGTTAGGTTTAAAAAAAAAAAAAAAAAGTAGCCCAAGCTCTGAACATCTCACAGAGCACTGTTTAATCCATTATCTGTAAAGGGTTTTGTGCACTGTATTTGGGGATAGTTTTCGGATTTTAGCCATCCTATTCAACTGTAGTAAAATAACCTGCCGCTTACCGAGTTAAATATGGCAGACTATTGTGTATGTTCCAAGTTTTGTTTTTTGTTTTTTTAAATCAATTTTGAAATCCGACTGTCAGAAAATCTGAGCTGTGTAGACTACAGCTTGGATTTTAAAAATCCAAAAACCGACTATAGACCCTTGTTTTGTAGACATACTCAGAGAGGAGCAGTTTTGATGCATGTGTTCAATTCTATTTCAGTATAGTACAATCTTCCTATACTGTCACAAGGTATAGATTGCCATAATAAGGAACATACACAAGACAAACAAAAAGAAGAGAAGGAGAGAAGCAGAGAAATTGGAAGTATTCTTGTATACCTTGCATATAATTTGGATGACCAAGTGACCACCGGCAGCTCTCCACAATCTCCACAATGGCTATTGGTAAAGCTCCCTACTCTCAGCTCTTGAGTATAAACTGCCGCACTAACATGACATGCTACACAGACTAAGAAAGCAGGAACATTTATGAGCCATTTATGAAGAAATGGCTTTACAGAGATAATCTCTGGCCCTGTGAGAGTAATAGCTAGCCAGAAGTTGAATATGCTAATCACTGCTGTAGAACCACCCTCAGCCTGAGGAGCAAAAAGTGCAAAATGTGGTGAGAAAACCCCTTTAAAGCTGTAATCTATTTGGCACTAGCCAGAATGGGTTGTGGAGTCTAATGGATACTGCTTTTCACCCTTAAGGAAGGAGGTGAGAACCTTGCTGCAGGAAGAACTTCTGTTCACATTCCCTAGAAACATCACTGATTATTCACAATACTACTGATGCAGTAGTAGTGTAGTCAGGAACAATGCCAAGGGTCACTACTAGAAAGGACAACAGATAGGAATGCAAAAGACCAAAGGCAAAATGGGATGGTTAGTTATGACTGGAGCTAAGAGTCACAGCCAGGAGTAGAAAACAGGTACCAGAGGAAGAATTCAAGGGGCAAGACAGAGGCGATATCCAGAAAAAAAGGCCAAAGTTTAGCCCACGGTCAAACAGGAGTCAAATATGGAACAAAACACAAGGAACAAGAGACTGGACAGGAATGAAGCCTAATCTACAGGTAAAGCATAGCAGGATGATTCCACTTTAAACATCTTATCCTTGGGCACCAGTCAGAGTAGGAGAACTATACTCTGAAACATCAGGCCATGGCAAAGATGGAAGTCAGAGTTGGAGTGTTAAGTAACAAGGCAACTGCAATTCACAGATAACATAGGACAATCCTGGTCACTACCACTATTTAAACCCATCCTCTTTCTTCTTCTGTGTTAGGACTGGAGAATTGTGAAGCTTTGACACCAGATAAGATTCTGGACAATTACATAAACTCCTGTCAACCAGTATAAATTTAATACAGACCGAACCAGCAGTCAGTAATTGATGCTGGAAATTTAAAGGGAATTTCTTATCAGGCTATTTCACAGTGCCTGCTCTTTACAGCCAACTTCAGACTCCAAGCTCCTGTTCAGGCTGCTGGTGGTTCTATAGCAGTGAATGACATTTTAGCTCCACTATTCATAGCTTAGCCAGTTAGAGGGACACTGGTGAAGGAGCGGTTGGCGTTCCATATTAATTACCCGTGTACCAGTCCGTTCTGCTACGTTTCCTGACCTTGGCTGTTTGCCGCCTGCCCTTACCGTCTGCCTGTCTCTGACCATGAACCTCTGCCTGCCTTGCCCTGACCTTCAGCCGTCCCCGACTACTGCTGGATTACGATTCTGTACCTCGCAGCGTGTTTGGATCCATATTTCGGACACAAAACGGACCCAAACACGCATTTAACAATGTGCAGTATGATTTACATTGCTTTCAATGTAAAACATGCATGCATCAAAACAGTGATCACCGATGCGTGTCTTACTGCGTCTTTCTGATCCGTCTTTTGGATCCGTTTAAAGAATTGACATGTCAATGCTTAATGCGTTTGACACAGCAGACACCCTGTTTAAAACTATAGAGTGTGTTTCTGCTACAGCAAAAATGCATCCAAACACACACCACACTTTGGGTGGAGCGCTTTTGACTACGGTTTTTGCATCCAAAACATATCCAAAAACGTATTCAAAAATGCCATGTGAACATACCCTAAGACATAAGAAAGCTTATGTGTAGACGGGTTTGGAGAAGCCAGTGGAAACAAGGAGAGGAATGTAGAAGCACATTCACCGGCCAATGTTGTGTTATAAATGAGTATTTCTCACAACACAGGGCGACATTTCCCATTATGGGTATGACTTTTTTTGGTGCACTGTTGTACACCAAAACAAGACTCGATACATTAGGTGCATCAAATATGCTATGCGCCTAAGTTATGCTATCTGAAGTTATCTGATGATCACTATTACAAGTCCCCTACAGGGAAAATTTAAAAAAATAAAAACTGTGGAAAAATAAAAAACAAAAAGTTAAGCTCCATGGAGATCCAGAGATTAGTAAATTGTGCAAAAAGTACTGAAACACTGAACAGTTGGACATGTGTATTGTAAAATTAAGAGATGGTCTCATTTAGTTCATTTAAAAAAAATGTTCAATAAGTTTTAAGTTCATCCTGAAATTTCAACGAATGCCAAATATCCCTTTTTGTTAGTAGTGTACTAGTGCATCTCAAAAAATGAGAATATCACTGAAAAGATAATTGATATCAATAATTTAAGTCAAATAGAGAAACCCATAGACTCATTACAGTATGAATTACAAGGTTTAATATCATACATTAGTAAGCCCTATAACAAATAAAAGGATACTCCTGGATAACCCATTTAAATTTCAATTATATTCTAATATTTTGATATACAATAGCATCTATATGGCAGATGGAGCACAGATTTTACAAGGTTTAATATAATAAATTTGTTAGCCCTATAACAAATAAAAGTATATTCCTGAGAACCCCTTTAATTTTCAATGATTTTCAAATTTTTTGAGCTGCACTAGTATATATAAGTGTTTAATGGTGACCACTGTACCATTTCTCACTGTATGAGTTGACCCTGATGCCTTCCAAGAACTCTCTTCCCATTCAAACACGTACATGTGACTCATGGCATGTGGAGTTGCCATGTAATAAAAAATCTATTCATAAAACATAGAACATTACATTCACATGGTATTGTTATAGAAGTATCAGTTCTAAGAAGGCTTCAAAATATCAAGGGTAACTAACCATTTCATGTTAGAATAACTCTCACATATAGGTATTATAGCACAGTCCTACAGTATCTGCATTATTCTAGAAGTTTGTTATCTTCACAGTACTGTACAACTTGAGTTTTGTCATCCCATCCTTCATTCAAGGACAAGGCATTATGCATGATAAATGACAGTGTTCCTTACATCACATTATGCTGGAATTTATTAATGGATAAATAAACTGTTCAACAGCTCCATGTAAACTTCTACTCCTTGATAAAAGCTTCACACAATCCAAAGTAATTAAAGTAATTCTGTGAAAGATGACATTGTAATACCTTGTTCTATGATAAACATGAGGAAATCGTAACAAGTGTTGGAAATGTCTGCTGTTAACATTCATTGAGACACGAAGGGCAACATGTCGGAAAATTAGCATCGCTGCAGCAGTTTTTAGGCACATTTAATCAGTGTAAAGTGCACCTGAAAGTACGATCCTCTCACAAATCTGGCGTCTGGTATACCTTGCATAGTAAACTTAATGCGCCTAAAAAGGCGCATTGTGGAATCGCGGCGCATCGAATATAGGTGTTAGTGTATGTGATGCGCCTATTAAGGCGCATTGCGTAATGGAGGCACAGAGCGTATCATTACTAGTGTATGTAATACGCCTAAATAGGCACATTGCGTAACGGAGGTGCACAGTGTATCGTTGCTACTATATGTATTGCGTCTTTCTAGGCGCATTATGTGTCATGCCAGGCGTATAATCCGCCTAGTTTTGGTGTACTACAGTTCATTTACATCAAGAATAGGTCATCAAGAGTATTTTTGGCACAAAATAGACCAAAAAAACGGCACTTGCAACATTTCGCTGAAGTGAAGGCCAGCTCTTCACTGCCTTGATCAGTAGGTGTTCCACCCTCTGACAATATGTACTATGGCGTCTACACATTCATGATGTCTGTGTATTACCAGTTTCAAGTACCGTACCGTACTGTGTACTGGTTCAGATGGTAACACACAGATACCATAAATGTGAATGCCACTGTAAACAACACTACTGTCAGAAGCAGGAACACCTACTGACTGATGTGGTGAAGAGCTGGCCTCTATTTCCTTGTTTCTTGTAGACCAAGGTGCTTCCAGGTCCGATTTCACTAAATTACATTGAAACGTATAAAAAAAACTTTGAGACCAGTAGCAAGTGAAACAACCTACATGTTAGGGCTTGTTCACAAGTAGTTTTCACTCCGTGTTACAAGCGTTTTGTAGATCCGTCTTAGGGACCGACAGAGCGCAC
This sequence comes from Phyllomedusa bahiana, assembly GCA_025379985.1. Lineage (NCBI taxonomy): Eukaryota > Metazoa > Chordata > Amphibia > Anura > Hylidae > Phyllomedusa > Phyllomedusa bahiana. Next base: position 36,036 of record JAODAL010008920.1, read on the forward strand.
CCCAAGACGGATCTAACAATTAGCAGTGGGATTATCACTGCTGGCTATGCTGAACATGGAGCGGCGTTCACATGAGAGATCGCCGCTGCGTGTTTCAAAAGCGCAGCTCGGGTCCGAGCGGCTTTGGAAGTTCTGTTTGAAACCTTTGTCACAGATTCCACTGAGAATTATGAAAAAAAAGCACAGCACGGCGCTAATTTCTTCAGTTAAAGTATCGTTTTAATGTCAGTTTTAAAATGGATCCGGTTCCATCTATTTTTACAACGCAGACGTGAACCAGGCCTTAGCTTGTTCTACTGTTTCTAAACATAGACTTTTATAAAGAGTGGCCAGCTTTCTTTGAACATCCTATTTGAGTTTGACATTGACAAATTGCCCTGAAAAATAGGGACTTAAGATCCCCATTCCCCTAGAGGTGGGAGCCCTAACCATCAGATTTTTGTGGCATATTCTTGTCTTTGGTCACTCCATGGTTGTATCAAGAAAAGCAGGTTATTTGGAGATCTGTAACAGAAAACTTGAGCTTTGACCCCCTATAAAGATATGATATAAAAGTCAGCTCAGAATTTGTCCCAGTCCTATGGAAAGCTCATATAAGTGTTAAAGCACAAAGCTTTAACACATATAATAAATAGATGTACATCAGATCAGAAACCTTCCATCTTTATAACAGGATTTATTTGTTATGTGTGTACTGAGTGGAACAATTCATGGGTGAAATGGCTATGAGCAGATTACTATAATAAATGTTCTCCCTGCAGGGCTGGCAGTCGCACAACATCCTGAACATTAAAGATATCCTGGCATACAGACCTCCTAGCGAACAGTGAAAATGGATAAGTTCAGATAAGATGCCAAGGTATACTGAATGTACATCTGTTTCCTTTGTATTAAAGGTAAATCAATTAAAGTATAATTGCTCTGTGGCACTACCTGAGATATCCTAGAGGTTCGGAAGCAGTCACTTCTTACATTTCAATATATTTTCTGTTCAGACTGTTTAATAAGAATATAGTGATAGATTTAAAGTCTCTAGAAGCTCAAATTTGTTCTATACTTTTAGTCTCTGCTTTCTACATTTACATTAGAAATTTATCAAATCTATATTCAATTACATTATGTTTTTACATTCCGTTTAATAAACCCAAATGTCTTGCCTCATGCCTCAATCATCCGAACCTCCCATGGCCGTCTCCAAGATTTCGCATGTGCTGCACCAGTTCTCTGGAACATGCTATCCTGTACGATCAGGCATTCTGATAACCCTCATAGGTTTAAGTGCACCCTGGAAATACATCTTCTTAAACGGGCCGACCAAGATCCCTAAGGGCTTGTCCCCAGGGCTGGTTTTGCAGACAGTTTTCGGATTTGAAAGCCGTCTGCAGACCGGCTGACAGAATTTTACACGGACCTCTATGGAAAATCCGTGCAGCAGTCCCCACTGCACGGATTTTCGATGATTTTTTTAGACCGCCAGCGGTGCGAAAAAGATTGAACATGTTCCTTCTTCTGCCCAGTTTTCGGACAGAACACAAACATTTCAATGCGAAAGGGGGGGGGCGGGCTTTTCTCCGCAAATGGCAGAGAAATGCCGTCCCCCTACAGCCATGTACACAGCCGCAAAACAGAGCAAATATCCGACCAGTATTTGCTCTGTGCCGTGGGGACATGCCCTAATTGTTAACCCCCGCTTTCAGTCACACAAACTTCTGTCGCTCCCTGCAACTGGGCACTCACAGGAACTTATCTATATATAGGTGGATGGTCTGGCTGGCAGGTTCATCCACTTTTTATGCAACCCACCCCATATTTATGAAACATGGCTCTAGACCATTGTGTAAACCAAGCACCTCTCACCCTTCGTCTCATCCATACACCCTAATAGATTGTAAGCTCTTGCAAGCAGAGCCCTGTTTGTTTTGTGTCTGTACTTATACCCTATAAATTGTTAATTGCTGCAGAATATGTTGGTGCTATGTACATAAAGACTATTATCATTACTAATGTCTGAGACATATATTACTGCAGAGGCAGGAACAGGGAGATCTTTGGGTCTTCTAGACCAATGGACTTTCGTGTAGAAACTCCAGGAATGCATTGTTTCCATCCCATAACTAGCAAGCTAACAGTGCCAGGGTGGGAGGTCTCAACCATACCCTCCCATCCCATGGCATATAACAATTCACTCCTGATTATTATTTTAGACTCAGACAGTTTCTACCCTGACGAACACAAAAAAGACAAAAATGTATTGTTTCTTTAGTTATTTCCCCACCCCACTGCCTGGACATTTGCATTATATCTTTGAATAGGGCAGTGGTGGGGAGATCAAATTTCCCACCATTGCCTTGAATTTATTAGCAGAATACAGGCCATTATTTACAACTTGTTCTCTGTCTAGAGATGTAGCAAACAGAAACTTAACAGAAAATGCATTATGATAATGTGGCACAGAAATTTATCTCAACTTTTTCAATGCTTCTCAATGGCTTTTATTGAGATCTAAGGCCCCATTCACATCTCGTTTTTGCACCCCATTCGTGGCATCTGTTCTAATACCATAAAAATGTATTTCTATGTATAGTGTGGAGGAGCTACAACATTGTCATAGACTTCTATAGGTCAAATGTAATCCTAGTTGGACTATTTTTGCCCTATTTACCAAACATATACCTTTTCTGCGGAAAATATACACATTCGCTAAATCAGGCAAATGTATTCCAATAAGGTCTATGTTTGCCCTATATTGTTGTCTATGATCCTGTCATGGCCCGCCGCAGTATCCATCAGGATAAAATTTTACGGTTTCCCAAAAGATACCACAAAAAGGGTGTAAAAACAAGATGTGAATGGGGCCTAAGAGCAAAAAACATGAAAATTCAAGTTAGGTGCTGCTACATCCATATGATGAAAACGCATATTTTCCTGCTAGGTCTATTATTACACTGCTTCATTCAGCAATTTCAATTACTTTTTTATTTTTATACTATTTTAGATAAGTCTCCATCAGGATCGGTTTTTCTTAAAGGAAAGAAAAATGCAGACCATCTAATTTTTCCTGACCAGAAAAACAACAGGTTCTTGATGGATCCATTTTTCTGGATAATGCAAGTCTATAACAGAGCAAACTTGTTGCACCACCCTCCTTGACACCCTTTTTTAAATTTTCCATCATGCCCTCTTAAAAAAAATAAAAAAGGTCCATTTTAAAACAGCATGGCTCCTTTAAAAAACAGACTTGTTCTTAACAAGCTTCCTGTTGATACATCAAAAAAACATTTCAAAAGGATGCAAAACTGTACTATAAACCTGCATGACATGAAAAACATCCCCTTTAAAGATTAGTTATCAAGCTTCTTAAATGGGTTACAACATACATTTATAACTGTAGAATAATGTCACCTCTTTAGTACGTGACCAACAGATGAATCAGACATAAAAACTACTACTAGATTATTATATACTGTCTAGCTAAGCTTATGACTTACTGAGCTTTGCACAGCTTTTCCCAGGCCTTATGGTATTTTACAGGGTCTTCTGTTTTGACTGAAGGTTCTAGTTCAGCGGAATCTATGTACTAAGATGATAAGAAAAGTATAAATTATATAAGATGTATAAACCGTAACTGTCAACTGTTTTTCTACATTTTTACACTACAGTCAATGTTTCATCGTACAATTGACATGCTGCAGCTAAAATAGTAAAGGCTGCTGCTCCCGTGACAGCTCCCCCTCTGTCCTTATCCAGGTCTGACTAAGACTTAATCATTGTTGTCTTATGTTTATATGCAAATAGGGAAAGAGTTAGAACTCTGGCACTAACTATTGGAAACAGTGTCCCTTAAAGTGACACTTGCTCAATTAAAGAGCCTTGAAGAGCCAATAACTCCTCCATACAAAGAGTGTCCCATCTGCACACAACTGTTTCAGAGTGTTTGCCCCATCGTCCGTGCAGAGCAGGGTTTTGGGTGGCTGAGTGAGAGACCTTTAGGGCCACATGTATAAAATGGTTTTGGTCTAAAATTCACTTTTTTCCCCATAAGTTTCTATGGGGAAAAAAGTGAGTTTTAGACCAAAACCGTTTCATACATGTGGTCCTTTGTGTTGCTCTAGAGAGCTAAAGTTTATCTTTGAGGATAGCACAGTACTGTTTGGGGTTGAAATCTCTAGTCATGTTTCGAGGTTCTTAAGTAGGCTGGATGTGACTTTAAAGGACGCTGCTTCCCAGGGCCGCCATACAGGGACACCAGTACCCCTAGGGGCCCGGTGGTAGCCCGGGGGGTCCTAATTCCCTGACACGGCCCCGGGGCGCAGCCGCGTGTGTCCCATGCGGGCACGGGCGTCCTGGGCGCGTGCGCTCCTCTCGATCTCCCCGGGCCCCAGAGGGCCGTAGGCCGGGACTAGATCCCCCTTCTGCGGGCTGCGCGTGTAGCGGGCACGGCCCCTACCTGCTGCATTGGCAGGCAGGCGTCACTTCACCGCGCCGCCCCTATGCAGGCGGCGCAGGTACGTCACTTCCCGGCCGCTTGCGGGCGGCAGACGGGAGCGGCGGCAGGGAGCGGGGGTGCGGGGGTAAGTGGATGTTTTGTTGTTTTTTTTTAATTATATATAAGAAGGGGGCCCTGGCTATCACTAAAGGGATCCCTGGCTACAACTAAAGGAATCCCTGGCTATCACTAAAGGGATCCATGGCTACAACTAAAGGGATCCCTGGCTATCACTAAATGGATCCCTGGCTACAACTAAAGGGGTCCCTGGCTACAACTAAAGGGGGCCCTGGCTATCACTAAAGGGGTCCCTGGCTACAACTAAAGGGGTCCCTGGCTACAACTAAAGGGGTCCCTGGCTATCACTAAAGGGGTCCCTGGCTATCACTAAAGGGGGGCCCTGGCTACAACTAAAGGGGGCCCTGGCTATCACTAAAGGGGTCCCTGGCTAAACTAAAGGGGGCCCTGGCTACAACTAAAGGGGGAAAAAGGGCCCTGGCTACAACTAAAGGGGGCCCTGGCTGGGTCCTGGCTAGCACTAAAGGGGTCCCTGGCTACAACTAAAGGGGTCCCTGGCTAAAACTAAAGGGTGCCCTGGCTATCACTAAAGGGGGCCCTGGCTATCACTAAAGGGGGCCCTGGCTACAACTAAAGGGGGCCCTGGCTATCACTAAAGGGGGCCCTGGCTACAACTAAAGGGGTCCCTGGCTATCACTAAAGGGGGCCCTGGCTACAACTAAAGGGGTCCCTGGCTACAACTCAAGGGGGCCCTGGCTATCACTAAAGGGGCCGACTACCTGGCTATAACTAAAGGGGTGGCCCTCTCTGGGACTACCTGGCTACAACTAAAGGGGGCCCTGGCTACCTGGCTATAACTAAAGGGGCCCTGGCTACCTAGCTATCTCTAAAGGGGGCCCTGGCTACCTAGCTATCTCTAAAGGGGGCCCTGGCTACCTAGCTAACCCTAAAGGGGGCCCTGACTCTACCTAACGCTAAAGGGGGCCCTGGCCGCCTACAAACTAAAGGGAACTCGTGTCTAGGTACCCACCAACCTACCGGTAGCCGGCCTACCAACTTATCCGGCGGGTGTCTACCTACCTAAATAGGGCCTATCTAGTTACCTGGGGCCTTGCCCATTTGTCTACGTACCTGGTAATATAATTGAGAGGGCAGCAGCCCATAGTTGTAGCATTATCTGCAGGGGGTTAGTTCTCTCCCCACCCTCCAACCTCTTAGGATACTAGGCCTATAAGTTATGGCTTGTACCCGCTCTCCCACCCCTGGGCAGCTTGTACAGAGGTGGGAATAGGTAAAGAGATGCTGGAAAATTGAGGATTCTAAGATATTTGTGTGTAATTTCTACAGGGATGAGTGGTGGTCGGGACAAGTCATCATGGCGGTGTGGAACGGATGCAGAAGGGAAGGGAAAGAGAACGACTCATGAAAGAAGAGAACGACATCTCAGATAGGACGTCTCCGATGAGTCCCTGATTTTAGGGGTTATTTTACTACTTTACTGGATCAGTGCTGTATTCACTGTAAGGTGATGGTGACCTGAGCTGGTGTCTGACCTCTATATGGTGGTGTTGTAGGTTATATCAGCGTTAGTATAGTGGCAGTGTACATGTGTACCAGATAGTAAAAGAGGGAACACCTGACCCTGTGATAGGAGTTACACTTTTCCTTTCTTGCTGGTGTTTATTTTAGAAGGTGGTGAGGTGCGTGACCAAGGGAAACATGGAGGGGGATAGTTGTATGTGGGTGGAGGGGGATATTGTATGTGGGTGGAGGGGGATATTGTATGTGGGAGGAGGGGGATATTGTATGTGGGTGGAGGGAGATATTGTATGTGGGTGGAGAGGGATATTGTATGTGGGTGGAGGGGGATATTGTATGTGGGGTGGAGGGGGATATTGTATGTGGGTGGAGGGAGATATTGTATGTGGGTGGAGAGGGATATTGTATGTGGGTGGAGGGGGATATTGTATGTGGGCCGGTGGGGGGGGGGTATGGATGGAGCTGTTTAGCCCTGTGTCTGATATGTGGGGACAGACAGATATGTGACTACATTGTTTCTACACAATACAAATCTTTTTTGCACACTGTAGTATGTGGTAAAATGGGCGCATTTATGTCCTAGAGGCCGGTTTTATTTTGCTGGGGGCGGGGTTTAACGGGGGGGGAGGGGCAGGTGCTTCAGCTGTATGGGGCCCTGAAATTTCTGTTGGCGGCCCTGCTGCGTCCATTAGGGGATAGCAGAGTCCTTGCTTGTTTTCGTCAGCTTATTTATTCATGGCATTTTCCCATGGTACATTGCATGGCTTATAACTCTCCTTATACCTTTGAGGTTCTCTCTTCATGGAGAAACTTTACCCTCCTAGATCTGCTATATTTAACATGTATGGTGAAAAAGCTCCTGATGTACACTCAAAACATATCCATAGAAGTTTATTGTCAGGCGTAAACTAAAAGAGTGTTCTACGTCATGTTCTATGTCAATTCCTTACAGAAACGCATAGTAGACTATGCTATTTTGTACCTTAAGAGCTTTTAAAAAAAACAAATCTATTAAACATATACCATGTTAGCCCATGGGTGATGGATGCCAACAGTGGGCATTTATCACTAGTCTCCAATTACTAGATACATCATGAGCTTTTCAATAGATTTTCAGGTTGTATCCATTAAACTGATGTGATGCCTATGGGTGACAGATTGGTTAAAAGGAAGTCTAACAGTGGCATCCATCATCAACAGACTATAATGATATTTGTTTAACGGATACATCATAAAAATTTACAGGATATCCATTAAACATATCCCATCTTAGTCTTTGGGTCCAGGGCAGTCCTTATTCAAAAAATAACGTACATCAGGAGCTTTTCATGGTGAAAACATTAAACAGAAGAACTATGGTCTCTAATCTATGGCTCTCCACCTGTTTCAATGCTACAACTCCCAAATTTAAATATGATGATGATGCTGATGGAAATACCCCAACTGGAAAAAAAATAACTTACCATTAAGTTCAGCTTATGATTGATGGCCAGAGCAGAGTGTTCTAAAGCCTTGAAGACAGATGTGTAACAATCACTCAATTTAGTATATTTTCCAACCAGAGCTATGGAGCAGGTCTGCAGCAGTCGTTCATACCTGGTAGAAATGGTCACAATTACCAGTTGACAATTTGCTCAGTTCTCAATATTAGGGTCAACAGCGATCAGCTATAATCTGTTGGAGAATCTGACAGCTAGCTTTGAATTACTCTACAATGCCCCCACAGGGGAAATATAGAAGAATTTCAGTGTTTATACCTTAGTTTATTTATTTATAGAATAGGAGATCATACAATCTTCTCATATATTGTCCATGTGTTTAAAATTCTGCTCACGTACTTTTCATATAACAGTGCAGTCTTTGCACAAGAGAAATAAATAAGAGGAAATCCAGGGCACACTTACAGTTTAATGCGTATAAATGATGTATTTATTTAAGCGGTAGGACACACAGGAAAGGAAAAATAGGAAAGTATTGTCCATGTAAGTAATATAGAGAATATAAATTATCCCAAGGTCCAGATGTTTTGGCCCGAATAGGCCTCATTAGAGTGGACTTGCCACAGATCTGGTGCAGGAGACGGAGAAGCTGTATAAAGTGCCAATACCAGCCGCAGAGTATTAACACTTTGTGCAGCTTCTCCATATTCTTCAATGGATCTGTGGCAAGTCAACTGTTACGGTCTGGAGGTGGATCCACTGGACCACCGCAGGCGATGGCGTAAGCCCACACCGGGGAGTGGAGTCTAAGTGGGACCCGGTATTCGCCAGAGTCCGCCGCAAAGCGGGATGGTCTTGCTGCGGCGGGTGTCCACCAGGTCACTACCACTGGCGGGGCTTGCCTGCGGTGGCGGCCAAGGGTACGAGGTCCAGGATCGGCAATCAGGCTCGTAGTCGGGGACAGGCAGGAGGAAAGGACAGGCGGCTCTGGTTCAAAGACTGTAGACAAGCAGGAGGTCAGGACAGGCGGCTCTGGTTCGTAGACGGTGGACAAGCAGGAGGTCAGGACAGGCGGCTCTGGTTTGTGGTCGGTAAACGTAGGCAGAAGGTCGGTACACGGTAGACAAGACTGGAACACTTTGGAAAGCTTCAACTGGGAGAATACAACAAGGATCCGGCAAGGGCCGGCAGGAAGGGGCCGGACTATATAGGAGCAGTGCCCGGCAATGAACCAATTACCGGCGCACTGCCCCTTTAAATTCAAACTGCCGGCGCGCGCGCGCCCCTAGGGGCGGAGCCGCGGGCCAGAAGATGGAGACAGACAGAGCAGGAGCGCGGCCGGGTAAGTGAACGCCGGAGGGGGCTGAGACATGAGCGGACCCCCGGGGCTCCGCTGGGAGCAGGGGCACGGGCGCGCCTGCGACCCGGGACAGTGGTCGCAGGGGCGTCCGTGACATCAACTCCAATGAGACCTATTCGGGACAAAATGTCTAAACTGTGAGATAATCTATATCCTCTACATTACTTACATGGAGAGACGTATTGCCATCTTCCTTCCCTGTATGCCTTAACGCTTGATTAAATGTATCATTTATACGCATTAAGCTGGAAGTGTGTTGTGCATTTCCTTGTTTGTTGTGCGGCTACTAGCCTTACCACTGAGCACCCAAGATCTTTAAAGGGAATGAGTCTTTGTTTAAGTCCCATTTTTATATTAAACACATTTTTAGAGATGCTTTACTGTAGCTTTATGCACATAGGAGACTTAAGACTGGCTCAGTCCCATTCACTTCTATAGGAGAGTTTTCTAGTCATGCTCTGTGACCTGGGAAAAAGTCACTGTGCAGGGAGGTGAAAGGGTGAACTGTGAGTATCTCCTCTTGTGACTGGTGGATCCTGTGTTATCTATTCACTCTCCTTTCAGTTTGACCCTCTTTGTGCTGATAATGAGCAGACAACTGAGAATCTTTCTGTACAGAACAGGAAGTGTCAGACTATTAGGTTTAGTGGCCAAAGTGACCGGCAGGACTTAAGAATTATTAAAAATATTGAAAGTGATCTGGAAAATTAAAAAAATATATAACCAAAAGTTCATAAAAAATGGGTTGAACATAAAAATGTGAGTTAAACAATAAGTCATTTTTGTGACACACTCCCTTTAAGTGGTGTGCGGAACTCCACTTTCTTTATAAATGCACAAGAAAAATGGTAAAGCCCAGAGATAAGTTCTATAAAATGCATCCATGGGCTAAGTGACTAGGATTATACATGACGCCAGTCATGTCATCCTTAGACCCAAAAGTTATTTAGTGAAGATCAACTTAGGAACAAGTTGTAGGATCTATTGTCTATCCTTTATTTTATTTTAAAAAATGGTTTGTATTTTTTCATGTTGTTGTACATTTAATGTGAATATTATGCATTTTTCTGTCATATTATTGGAAAATATAATCAAACTAGATAACTGGTAACATCAATTATGAAGCTCACAACAGGACTCTACAGTAAACACTTATCAGCTGTAACATTTAAACCACTCATTTAACAAAATTACATTAATTATCTTGTGAAAACAGCACAAGTCGAGGAGTGGGATGCTGTATATTAGCTAGCAAGTGAACAGTCAGTTCTTGAGCTTGATTTGATAAAAAAGGACATACTTTAAAGGGGTTATCCAGGAGTTTATTGATTTCATAGAACACTATAAACAGCATTTATATTGAAAAGTAAAGATATTCCACTACCTCCATGTGTTTCTTTTCTTTTGCCTCTTCATTCATCTATCATGAGATCCACTTTGTGCAGTGAAACATACTGCTTGTGGGAGGGTCAGTAGTTCTCCAGCATCTTTCTTACAAGTCCCACAATGCATTGCAGTTATAATCTATGGCTTCTCTGCACCCGCTCCATAATCCTCCTAGCACTGTTCAGCCATGCCCTGTACACCCTATCTAGTATCCAAGGAAAGTGGAAAGTGGGTGACATCACATCCCCCACAGCAATCAGTTTTTGATCATGGGAAAGCTGTGTGCCTGCTGTAGGGGATGTGGCATCATCCCTGCACCCAGTGATGTCAGGGCAGCATCTCATGATGCTTTACCCTGGCACCACTACTATATAAAGAGCAGTAGGCAGACTTTTTTCTGACTGCTGCTGGATAATCTCAGAGGTCCTAATGCACATTTAGCCAAACAAACAATGTAAGTCTTATAACCAGGTGAAAAGGTCTATTAAGCAAATTTATCAAAAAGACATGTCCTCCTATCAGAAGAAGTAAATACAGTGCACAATAATGAAAGAACCTAGACTCTAGCAGCTAGCAGTGATGAGTCACTATGTACACATATTTATCACTGTATGTGTCCACATCAGTGTAAAGCAATCCCCCTCAGCTCTGTATATTACATTACATTCCTGTCAGCACCTCTGTTTACATTGTGACTGATGAGTCACTATATGCAGCCAGCTCTGCTCTACTCAGGTCACGCCCAATACAGAAGAGTGCTTCTGAGCTTAGCCTGGCTTCAAAGCATACCCACTGAGTGATGATAAAACATCCATTGAAGCCATGTAATCAATGGACATCATATGGTTTGCAGGAAGTAGGATGGAGGGGAGTAAAGGGCTGATTTTGTAAAGCAGAACAGGTAAATAATTTTTAATCAATTACTAAGTTCAATATAATTAAGTTGTGAGCTGTATAACACATAAAAAGATAGTCCCGGAGAACCCCTATAACAAGGGCTGAATTATCATAGCTAGATGGCTTGGTCAATGCTTCTCCAAAATGGAAAGCTCTTTTAGAGTGCTTTCACACAGTGCATTTTTGTGTGTGGTTTTTTTTTTTTTGCATAAAAGCCCAGATATAAATAAAGGCAGTTTCATGATCTTCATTTCTGCAAAATAAAAAAAAGTACCGAAAAAGCACGGTGTGAAGGAACCTTTAGAGTGTTCTTGGTATAAAAGTGGATAGTTCCAATCAAAAGCAGTCCATGAAAGGTCAACAGGTGAAATGGCAACAGGGTCATGGGTGTCTTAACCCCTTAATGGCCGCGCACCGTCTTTTGGTGTCAGCTGGTGCGGGTCGTTCGTCTGCAGCGATGTCTTTTGGCATCGCTGAAGACTTCGGGGGTTTTTCGGCGCCCCCCCGCAGGGACTGCGCCCGGGATCGGGTGTACTACACAAACCCTGACCCAAAGCACCCCCTGCAGCACCCGGGGGCCCGAGGAAAACCTCTTGCATCCCGGTGGGTTTAACCCCACCCCCGGGTCTTGGCGGGTACGGAAAACCTTTCCCCGACAGAGCCCCCGGGGAATGGCCCGTACAGTCACTTTGGGGACCAAAATGGCCCCATGGCTGGTTTGTGTATGAAAACCCCGTGACCAGGGCATAACCCTGTCAGTCCTGAACACTGCCCTTTTTTTAGACTACCCCAGATTTTTAAATTTTTTTTTAAAAAATAATAATAAGCTAATACATTTAAAAAAATTTTAAAAAAAAAAAATGTAAAAAACAGTTTTTTTCCCCATGGGGTTAAAAAAAAAGGTAAAAAAAAATAAAAAAAAAGTAAAAAAAAAAAAGAATAAATAAAAAAAATAAAAATAAATAATTTTAAAAAAAATAAATTTTGGAAAATATTACAAAACAAAAAAAAACCCCTTTACATATTAGGTTTTCCACAAAAGACCATAATAAAACCCGAGAATTTTAAACTAACAAGTTAATTTAAAATGTGAAACGTGAATGGGAAAAATGTTTTTTAAAAAAAATTTAAAAAAAAATTCTTTCAAATTTTTTAAAATTTAACTTTAAAATATACCCCCCAAAAATACAACTTGTTTTCGAATTTTAAAAACCCGTCCTCACACAACTGCGTCAAAAGGAAAAAAATTTAAAAAAGGTTTTCAAACTGTTTAAAAAACCCAAGGGGGCAAAAAAATAAAAAAAAGTTTTTGGGTCATTAACAATTTTCCAAAGGGCCCGGGGCTTTTAAGGGGTTAAAGGGGTTTTCCACAAAAGAAGAATTCCTGCATAGGTTGGCTCCCCAGCTATCCCCCCCGAAGTTTATCCCCTGTATGGGGGAAAAGAGGGGGTGGGGCCCCGCGAACCCTCCCCATTCATGTTCTTAAGGGACTCATAGTTTAAAGGGGCGAAATTGGGGGCGCCCCATATTCTGAAAATCCCATTTTAAGTGAAAGGGGAAGCTGCCAAAGCACCGCCCTCTTCAAATTTACATGCACCATTCCCGGGTAAAGCTAGCTGAGAGCCAAAATTGTGGGAGTTTGACTTTGCTTTTTGGGGGGAACCCCCCCCGCCCCCCCCCCTCCCCCCTTTAAATTTTCCCTGAACAAAGTGAGAGTAAGGCTAAACCTTTGTCTCATGTTCCATGGTGGGAGCTAAAAGAAACACCCCTTTCGCTGAAAAAATTTTAAATTTCCCAATTTATAATCAAAAGGTGAACCTTCTGCACCATCGTAAGTGTCCCCAAATGGGAAAATAATTTCCCAAACAAATTGGGGAAAACAGAACAATGGAAGGGTGACATGGTCCGATAAATCAAAAGTTTTTAAAAATCATTTTTTCAAATACATCTTTGATGACCCAGGATTAAAACTTTTGGTCAGGGGTACCAGTGTTTTTTGTTTTTAAATCAAATGGGGTTTTCTGGGAAACCCTTGTTTCTTTTGGGAATTTATGTGGTGCTGGATTTGTCAACAGACTACCTACTTTAAACCCCCTAAAAAAAATTTGGTTTTTTCCCGGTAAAACCCCCCCCATCGTTGGCCCCCAAAAATTTTTCCCCCAATTTTTTAGAATAAAAGCATCCCGCTAAAAAACTGCAAAAAATTATTTTTAAAAATGGTTTTTAAAAAAAATGGGGACAAAAAAGTTCCCCAAAACTGGGTTTACCTGTCTCCAAATTTAAAAAGATCCCCAAACCAATTGTTTTCAAATCTTTTGGCCCTCCTTTGAATGTGACGGTGAAACAAAACCCAAACTTTTGAAAGGGGTTTTTCCCCCCACAACTTACAGGACGTAAAGTATTTTGCAAAAAAACAAACTTGATGGGCCAAATACCTGAGGGCACCTTCAAGAGGGGCTTGAAATGTCCCCTTTCCTTAATTGGGTCAAAAAACTTTTTTGTGGCACAAGGCAGAACAAACCCTTAAAAAAGTAGGGGCTTTAATGTTAAACTGTACAAATGTACAATGTTTAAAACAGCAAAAATTTCAGGGGGCTCCCATTCACAAAACATTTGTAAAAATTTTAAAATACTACAGAAAACTCAATAAATAACTATACTACTGAGGGGAAGGGGGAAAAATTTTCTTTATAATTCCGGGGGTAATGGAGGGGACATAATCCCGGGGGGAAGAAGTTAAAAAAATTTAAAAGTTTAAATTTTATCCAAACATTGCCCCCCAAATGTTTTATAAAAAAAGGCTGTTTCTGATCTAAAAACCATAGTATACATTCTGTTTTTATTTTACATCACTGGTACAGCTACACAAGTCTCTTTGTAGGGAAGCTGTAAGTATGGCCTTGCTTTTGTTTTTAGGGAAATAAAGGGCCCCCTTTTCTGTGAATTTTTTTTTTTTTCTTTTTAAAGGGGAATTTAAAAAGGAAGGGAAAAATTACTATAATGTTTAAAGGGTAAAAAAAAAATTTTAAACTTTCAGGTGCCCGGCCCTATCAAGACATCTTTTTAAAGGGGGCCCCCCAAAAAACATGGTGGGATCCCACAGTTTTAACACAACCCCCTTCCCGTTTTGTAAAGTGTTTTTAAAAGGGCCCGTCAAATTTTCTTAAAGGGGAATTTTTCCCCTCAAAAAAGACTTCCTTTTTTTTTAAACCCCTTTTTTTTTGTTTAAAAAACATTTTTTTAAGAATTTTTGGTTTTTATTTTTTTTTAAATTTTTCCCTATCACTTTTTAAAAATTTTTTTTAATAATTTTTAAGTCCTGCCCTTTTCACTTTGGCCCAAAGGCTAAAAAAATTGTCTGACACTTTCCCGTTCTGTACAGAAAGGGTTTTTCCCTTTTTTCTGCTCATTTTTTCAACACAAAGAGGGGCAAAAAGAAAGGGGACCCCCATTTTGAATAAAAACACAGGGTTTCCCCCAGTCACAAGAGGAGTAGTCACAGGGTTTACCCTTTTTACCCCCTCCCACGGATTTTTCCCAGGTCACAGAACATGAAAAAAAAACCTCCTATAGAAGTGAATGGGACTGAGTCAGTCTTAATTTTCCTTTTTGCATGAAGCTACTGTAAAGCATCTCTCTGACTGCTGTTAAAGCAGCGCAAACAAGGCCTAGTGGCCAAAATGAAAACTGCAAGATTTAAGAAATATTAAAAAAATATTGAGAGTGATATGAAAAATTTAAAATAAATTCCTAAAAAATGTGTTTAACATAAAAATGGGACTTAAACAATAACTCATTTTTTTACACATTCCCTTTAATGCTTAGCATGTAAAATTACACTTCCCCTGCATCGGCCAGACAAAATGTATGATCATTCAAAACCTATTCTGATGTCCAGGGTACCCAGGATTCAGACCAGAATCATTTTAATCCTAGAAAATCATATAGTGCCTTAATGCAGAATGTACATGTACATCTTCTGTGGGGGTTATTTTCCAAAGAATAACCCACATGTATGAGATTCAGAGCATATAGCTGTACCTGCACAAATGCAGTGAAGCCTGAATGTGACTGACAATAACAACACAGATAACTCCGATTTTGGTCATAAATAGTTACCATTGCATCTAAATATCTTGGCAGAAGGTGGGGGCTTCCTCTGTCACCCATTAGCAGCCCATGAATGTAATCATTGACCACCATGGGTCTCCTAACAGGTTATAAGGCTTTCATATATTAAGTATACCAAAGCATGACATATCAGTAATCAAACAATTGTATTGTAAAGTCCCTTAGTGAGACAAGAAAAAATATAGTTAAATAATGTGTAAGAAAAATAACTATACGGCAAAAATAAAAACGTTTATATAAAAAGTGGTTTTATTGTGAAAAAATTTTTTAAAAAATGAACAATGACATTAGGACATTATTGAAACTGCAGTGAACAGTGTATAAGAAAATTGTATAAAACAAAAGTGGGTCTGCATTTCTCCTGGCCCCCATCCTAACAAAATGTAAGCAACCTGTTTTATTAAAACCAAAATGGAATCAATAAAACTTCATCAAAACCCGCAAAAATTGGCTACATAGGGCCACATCGATATTAAGGATGACTGCCCTTGGAATTCGGCAACACAAGCATCATTTTTTTTTAAGTGTTTGTATTGTGTAACAAAATAAAAATAAGTAAGCTTGGTATCGTCATAACTATACTGACCCATAGAATAAACACATGATATACAAACCATGGCAAATTAAACAGTAAAAACACAAACACAATGACAAAATTACTATATTTAATTTATTCCCCATTTCATAGAGTTTAAGGCGTTTGTCTATCGGCTTACACTTCTTGGACAGGCTGTGGGCAGTTTTACAGCAGTGATGACATTTCAGCCAGGGCCGTCTTTTCCATTGGGCACACTAGGCAGTTGCCCGGAGGCCCCATAAGTATAGAGGCCCCAGGTGGCGTATGCCTGACCTAGGAATACAAGAAACATACACTGGATCCCTGGGTTGGGCTGCTTATTTAACTGTGTATTTTAGTGGAGATGGGAGTCAAAGGCTCCCTGGGCTGCCAAATAGTGTTGTAGGCTGCAGGCGTCCAGACATAAGTGGCGGGATAATATGAGTGTGCTTGGGGGGTGGGGCTAGAGGAATGGCCTAGTGTGATGTCATACTAAGCTGTGTAAAGTAATCAACACAATAGAGGATAATCTTTTATTACAGAGGGATCTGGATAAGTTGGAGGCCTGGGCAGGGAAATGGCAGATGAGGTTTAACACAGATAAATGCAAGGTTATGTAAATGGGGAGGAAAAATCCATTACATGATTACATGTTGAATGGAAAAACACTGGGTAAAAGTGACATAGAGAAGGACTTTGGAATTCTGGTGGACAGTAAACTTAAAGGAGTTGTCTCCCTACAGAGTTTCATAGGCTGCATGAATGAAATACTCTGTCACTTCCTGGTTCAGACTGACTAATTTGCATACAGCTCTATGCTTGTATTCAACTCTGTGCTTTCAGTTCTAATTAGATCAGATTAGCTCAAACTTTCAAACTGCTTGCAAAAGGATTTATCTGATCCCTCAAAAAAAGCCCTAATTACAGTTCTGTTTATTTTACATAAATCAAGCTTTTTACTGCCCAGCAGCACAGACACTGCTGAGACCTGTGTGATGACTTCACTCACTGCTATCTCATAGAACAAACAGCAGGGGGAGAATTGTTTACAGGTCGGTTACTGAGGGAACTGAAATAGCCAGGAGGTCATAATTAAATTGTATCTCCTTAGGGAAAACAGATAAAACAAAGAAAATATATTTGGAAAATTTGTCTTTTTTTTGTGTTCCTACAATTTGAAAGCTATTTTTGTAGCGAGAAAAACCCTTTTAAAGTGTCAGCCAGTGTCAGGCAGCAGCTCCCAAGGCAAATAGGATCAGGGGGTTTGCATTAAAAGGGGCATAGATGCACACGATGAAAACATTATTCTCCCATTTTAAAAAGTCCCTGCTTAGACCACACATGGAATATTGTGTACAGTTTTGGGCACCAGTGCACAGGAAAGGACATTGTAGAGCTTGAACAGGTAAAAAAGGCGTGCAACAAAATAATAAAAGGACTGGGTGGACTACAATACCCAGAAAGATTAGCAAGATTGGGTTATTTAGTTTTAGAGAAAAGACGGCTTCGGGGGGACATAATAAATATGTTTAAATACATCAAAGGTCAATATAGAGATCTCTCCCAAGATTATTTATATCCAGGGCTGTATCTAGAACAAGGGAGCATTCCTCTAAAGTCTTGAGGAACGAAAGTTTCTACCCTTAAACATAGAAAGGGATTCTTTACTGTAAGAGCAGTGAGACTGTGGAACTCTCTGCCAGAGGGACTGGTCAGGTGAATTCCCCTAACAAAAGTTCAAAAAGGGTTTGGATGCATTTCTGGAGCGTAATAATATACAAGTTACAGTGACTTGGATTCAGGAGAGGGGTCATTGATCCAGGGATTTTTCCGATTGCCAGATTGGAGTCAGGAAGGAATTTTTTCCCTGAAATGAGGACAATTGGCTTCTACCTCATTGGGGTTTTTTGCCTTCCTCTGGATCAACACCTTAGCACAAAAGGCTGAACTGGATGGACGTCTTGTCTTTTTTCGGCCTTACAAACTATGAAACTATGAAACTATGTATTTGGGCAGGCCCACTGCATTGCAATGTCCAGGTGCCCATTGTTCTGTTAAGATGGCTCTGATTTCAGTTCTGCTATTTGTAACTGAACCTGTTGGAGGGACATTGGTAATAGGGGGATATTAACAGCAGGGCAGAAAGCTACGGAGCGCTAAAGGGTTAGTTTGTCAGTAAGAAACATAAATAAGCTCCTGTGCTGCTAATTAGACACAGCAGGGAGTAAAGTCATCATCCTGGCCATTTCTACTAGAGCAGAGAGAGGTAGTTGGGAACCTAGGGAACCTTCTATAAAGAAGCTGGCCATAAGAACTGCTCTAAGAGTGCTTTCACACAGCGCAGTTTTGGTGCAGTTTTAACTGTGCTTTAATTAAACTGCCTTTATTACCAGCAGCTTCTTTTAGTTGTCTAAATTGTTCAGAAACGTGTTTTGAGTAACTAATCACTGACTGTGTTTGAAGTCTTGTAGATTACTTATTGATTTTCCAAATAGTTTAGTTAAGTGAAAGAAGCTGGTTGGTAACAATGCAGTTTAATTGAAGCACAGTTAAAACTGCAACAAAACTGTTCTGTGTGAAAGCACCCTAACTCTGTCACAAAGCAAAATCAGAACAGTATTGTATTTGGTACTAATCTTTATTTATCTTTGCCTACATGTTTAAAGCCAATCAATGAGATGGGAATACACCTTTAATAAAAGTTAGCCATACAGCTAGGTTGACAGAAAGCTGGTTGGTAACAATGCAGTTTAATTGGAGTGCAGTTAAAACTGCACCAAAACTGCGCTGTGTGAAAGCACCCTAACTCTGTCACGAAGCAAAATCAGAACAGTATTGCATTTGGTAATAATCTTCTACATGTTTAAAGCCAATCAATGTGATGGGAATACACTTTTAATAAAAGTTAATCATACAGCTAGGTTGAGATAGAAAAATTTAAACAGGCTCTTGGAATGTGACCATGAAAAAAATAGAAAAAAATGCTTGGTCTTTATGTCCAAAATAGGTCAGGTCATTAAAATTTAAGGTACAGCATGCATTCATATAGAAATGCTTTAGATGATACAACACCTGCTAAAAATGACCTAATCTGCCATTGTCAGCTGCCAGAAACTGTTACAGAATATCAAATATTCATGAGGCGATGTCTCAGAAGATATATGAAATTGGCCACGTCAGCTGATTAACTAGGGACATTCATAACGCAGGCAGAGTATAATTAAATATCTAATCACCCACTCTGCTGTATATATTTATATGTATCACTGATTAATCAATGATCCATCAATGCCATGTCCATCTCATTTTTATGCACTTGAAACAGACACAGATTGAAGGACATTTTAAGTGTATTTTAAATGGTGCACGCTCCGTTTAGTCTATGGACAGGTTCCACATTTCATCCATCAATCTTCAAAGCTTTCAGAAGAAATATGTCTGTCACTGGAACTGTTTCAATTGGAAACACAATGATAAGCTTATATGACAGGTAGTACGAAAAAACGCATTTGGATGTCCCTTCTATTTCAGCCGTCTAAATAAAATCAAGAAAAGCTCCTGCCGAAAAATAGAATTACTAATTCCTATTGATTCTGTGACTACAAATACGACAGCATAAGAGTAGTGGAAAACATAGAATTACCTGAACGCGAATGCAACAAATGGATTGAAATTGCAGTTCAGACAATTTCAGAGATACAATTCTCTAAGTTCCAGCTTGTCTTTAGCTATTTCAACAACTTTTTTTTAGATAAGTGTTCGTGATCTTCTACTGGGACCAAAGTATAAATGTAGCTTCGCTCTACAACACAATTGTTTTGAGTGCACTATAGTAACAGAATCTACTGTTACCAAGCCCCCGACACAATGAACGGCACCACATGTCCAAGACAGCTAGGGCATACTTGCCAACTTTTGGTAATGACCTTCAGGGAGATTTTGAATTCCAGCTTGCCGCCTTGATAGTTTGAGTGGTCCACACCTCCTGTTTTACATGATACGCCCTCTTTTGCACAAAGTTACACCCCTTTTCACATCTGTGTAACAGCTTTGGGGGAAAGCTGATAAGGGATGTGATATCATTCAGCTTTACTGGATTTTGGATCTCCTAACCAGCATCCAAGCTGGGTAACAGCACATCAATCAGCTTTCCTTCAGAGTCGAGGTACAATGTGGTCCCTATGCACCAAGTGATATGCACCACCACGATTTAAAGGGGTTTTGCCATGAAGTAAAATTGACGTGGGAAGCTTGCAAATTAAATAATAAACATTTTCAACCTTCATCATTATTAAAAATTCTGGACCATTTTTGTTTTATCTTATCCTTTAGTGACCCAAATTTTAAAGCTTGTCTCCAGGATAAACGACCAGTGACGAGAGCATCTATAGAACAGGTATGCAACAGATTTTGGGCTGACAGGACACCAGAATAATGGTGCCGCCCTGTACATACATGTCACCCCTAGTGACTCAGACACCACACTCCATGGGATATGTCCCCCTTAAGATCATCAAGCATATCAAATCATAAGTGGGGGAGAGGGGCAGAATTAGATAAAAATGTAACCTTATTTTTATACATACATCGCTGTTTAGAGTCTTATCTTTTGTGTAACAAATTGAGGGGCTTTTAAAGCAACTATTCTTGGACACATCTTTATATTTTTAAAATGTTGAAATGCATGAAAAATACAATTCCAACTTATTTTTTATGCTATTACCATAACTGACAAAATACATTTATTCTACATGTTGTTTGTCATGAGTCGCTTTGTGGGCCCGTTTCCTGCACCTTGCTGCTGCATCATTCTGTTCCCTGATCCATCGACCTCTTCAATCTGCTACTGCTGCTAGCATGTGGACTCTCTGTTGGTGGTTTAAAGAGCCAGTGCGTGCCATCTAGCTTTCCCAAGCCTATGGCTTGCTACTTAAAGCATACCTCCCAACTTTTAGAGATTGCAAAGAGGGACACATCAGACCACACCCAAACACATGACATCACACCAAGACATGCCTCTAACCACGCCCAAACACATACATGCCAACAGGGAGACATCTTCAGGATTGCATTGTATCCAATGATGAAATATTAGGTAAGTTGTTATCTAATGTACAGTTAGGAAGCAATCAGATACTTTTTAAAGCTAGATATTGATGCAAATCTATTTCCTAAATGAAAAAGAGGGACATTTAAAGAGCTAAGAGGGACAGAGGGACAATGGTTAAAAATAGGGTATGTCCCTCCAAAATAGGGATACTTGGGAGGTATGCTTATAGGGCACATACCCTCGTCCCCCAGCTCAATGCCAGTTTATTGGTGTGCATTATGGAGCTCTGATCTATTTCCAGGGTTCTGTCTCTCGGTTTGTTTCTGACCTCTCCAGTTGTCTACTCCTCTGGTACCACACCTGCACATCAGCTGTCACTGCGCATAATCATGTCATGGGTAGCCGTGAAGTACAAGGGGTCAAAGGGTTTACATCAGGGGTATCTGCTTCCCAGTATGCTTCCAAGCCATATCTTGTGCCTGACCCAGTGGATCCACCTCCTAAGTAGTGACATAATTAATTTTTATATACTTAAAATTATTATTTTTTTACATTTTTCCCTATAACATGATCATTGTATTTAACCAAGTTTTAATTATTTTTAACATTTTTGTTTAGATCCAGGAGACTTTTAAATTTCTACATACAGTACATTACAGTATAAACTAATGCTATGTGTGTATATTACATTACACTACAGCTTGTGCACAAGCAAATGTTAGGGCAAACCTAAGATCTACTCTGTCAGGGGCTTATACTGGATAGCCTTGAGGACCTTTTTTCGTTTCCAGCCTGACTATAAAACTATGAGCCTTATCACAATTTTTGAGCTGAGAGTGATGTGACAAAGGCAGCTCTCTCCCTTTGTCAACACCATGATCTTCATTGATCACAGTACAGAACAGATTAAACGGCTGGGAACGGAATCTGTGCTAGAGGGCAGCTGTCAATCATGCAGACACATTGTATGTGCCTCGTACCAACACTATCATGTACATGTAGGCCAGAATGCAGTAAAGGGAGCTTTTCCAAAATTGTGATATATGTAATAATGCAGGAAAGGGTTAAAGGGATTTACAGTTTTATGTAAATAAATCTTATTTACTTATAACATTTTAATATACTTTGTGTCAGTTTTTCATTTTCAGAGCTTAGGTTTGCTGCTAGTAACAGAATATACTCATCTCAGACATTTATGGAACCCTTGGAATATCATGGAAAGCCAGCTCACCACTCCATCATAGCTGCATGCAGGTGCACGGAGGCACTTCAAAATAGTGTGATTAAGCAATACAGAATTTTCCAAGCCAAGCACTTTACCAAAATATATATATATTAAAAAAAAGTTTATTTAAGCTAATAAAAATCTTGGAAGCCTTACAAAAGAGCCACAAGTAAGAACCTATCCTTGGTTTGAAATGTGTAGGCTTTCTTCTGTTCTCCTATGTCACATATTTTTATTGAATAAATGTGGTTTTTATATACGTTGGTGGAGTGCTGGACTTTTAAAATTCTGTACCATTTATGACATCCACAACCTAAACCATAAATAGCTGATGGATGCGGGTCCCACCTCTGCCACAGTCGTAACAATCATAGAGGGGGCTATACGTGCACAGCTCTCTTTATTTATTTGTATAGATGTTCTGAGTATAGCTGAGCAAGTGTGCTTAGCTATGCTTGAATCTTCCAAAGACGTGAGAGAGCTATATCACAAAGATGGATAGGAGGTTCTGGAACCCCTGTTCTGGATGGAGGCATGGTCTACACCTATTAAACATTTATAGCATATGCTGTAGATATGCAATTAACGTATGAGTTGGGAATACTCTTTTATTGAGAACACTCCTGTTTACCTCCAGTGGCTGAATCAATACACAGTACACCATTCCACAAAATGTATAATGATCAAGAGTGTAGCCAAATGAATAAAGTAACAATTTAATACTTTATTTTATAAACATGAGCTGTCACTGCAATAAAAACAACACAAAACAGCAAACAGACATGATGGTATATAAACAAATCAATCAGGGGAAGTTGTAGTGTGGAGAAAATGTGCTGTTAGGGTGCTTTCACACGGTGCGTTTTTGGTGCGTTTTTCAATGCATTTTTTGTGCAGGAAGGTACAGCAATTAATGCTGTACATTACTGCACACCAATCGCGGCAAAATTGCGGTAAATTCGCGGTAAAATCGCGGTAATTACTGCGATTTTTGCCGCCATTTATGTGCAGCAATGTACAGCATTAATTGCTAGACCTTCCTGCACAAAAAATGCATTGAAAAACGCATCAAAAATGCACCGTGTGAAAGCACCCTTAGGACCCGTTTACACGGCAATGGACAAATACCGGTCGGTTAATCCGACTGGTATTTGTCCGGTTTGTGTGCCGTGCACTTGCCGCGGGAGGGACGGCTTTTCCATAGAGCCCTGTTGTGCTTGTTTGCGGCCGGTTTTTCAGACGGTCTGCAAAACCGCAAACTGTCTGAAAAAACAGCCGCAAACCCATGCCGTGGGGACATTCCCTTATAATACAGTAAATAGGCTGGCACCGTACAATGACCATTGTCTAGGGAAGTGGTAATCAATTCTAAACACAAATAATGCACCAATACAATAAGGGTCAGCAATAATAACTAACTCACCAGAAAACACCACATAATTCACAAAATAGGCTATAGATAGGAGCATTATGTCAATAAAATATAACCTTTATTGGAATATCTTAAATATCTGCAATAAAATAATCTTATACCACAAACTGTGTGGCCCACCACTAACACTCTGGAAATTGGCACAAAATTTGCCAAACTATCTGAATCAAGTACATAGGCTTATGCATTAGCAACAACTTATTATCATGAAAGTAGCAAAAAGGAACAGTCTAACCATATTGTTGTAGGGTAAGATGGGATAACAGATGTGGTGATCCAGGACTCCAGAGAAACCAAGTACCCAAAACTATCCCTAAGACACACTAGGCTGGTTACAATGACACGGAGAGCCTAGCCACAGTGTGGTGTCATGCTGACAGTCTTTAAAACAGGTTACATCAAGAGTTAATGTGTTGTGCAAGCCTGAGGCAAGAATGGCTACCCAAGGGACAAGAGTAGAAAAATTAATCTGTAATTGAGTTATTTAGGGAGATCTCAGTAAATTCCATTCCTGTTCAGTTCAGGAACCAAGTGGTTCAGTTCTGGACTGATCCTAAGTCCAGAGACAACTTCTAAAACTCCTCGCCCTGAGTCTAAGGAGAAGACCAGTAGGCTAGAAATTTACAAGAAAGGGAAGACCTGATAGCACCTTGAGTGGAGTCCTCCTAATCTTGTAGTATATGAGGATAAAGTAAGTGAGAAGACCTTCATAGTCAGTTGATGGCTAGCGTGCCTCCAGCCTAGCTCAACCCACTAGTTAAACCAGGAAGTTTTCAGATCACTTGAGGAGAACAAGTAAGCTTCTGCAGAGTAGTAGTAGTAATCTGGATTTCTGGACCTCAGGTCCATCCTTGCTACATGCTTTCTGCATTTTGACTGTAATTTGTGCATTCTGAATGGCTTATTCTTAGGTATAAAATGTAGCCTGGTGTAAACAAGAAGCTGTTGTTTTGAACTCCATACGGTCTTCTGCCTGTCATTTATGCACCAACATCATGGACACCTTCACCACCATCAGGGCAGTGTGGCTTCCATCCTCTAAAGTGTGTCCCGGGGAAAAACTGGAGTCTCACAATTCCATATGCATATGAAACACAACTAATTAGGCAAATAGGCTGGTTGTAAACTGTGACAATATTCCAGAGAATGGAACAAAAAACACCAAAAATAGGCAAGAACTAACACAGAGATACTAGAGTAGTGTATGGCTGTAAAATAAGCTTAGTGGACTACCATCTACAGCTAAAAAGAGAAAAACTGATGCAGGGGAGAAAAACATGCACCGACAAGATGGGATGCATACAACTAACCATGACAGTGCAGCCTTTAGAAAGTCCTCATCTACCATTCTAAGTAGCTCAAAAGACAACACAACATATAATAGCATAAAAACACGACAACACACAATTGTACCTAACTGTGCCTAAAATAAGAAGAACTTAAACACAAAGTATATTAGAAAGTTTTGTAACTATTAGTTTAGACAATGATTAAGATTTGTGCACATTAAACAGAAGCATTTATTTAAATGGGCTTTCCCATCTAACTAGGGTTGCAAACCCATTCATTTCCTTTGAACAGTTCCTAATTTTTAAACATTACAGTCATAAAATTAAAGGTATTTTTTTATATTTTATATGATAGAGCAACACAAAGTAGCAAGTATTGAAAATTATATGTGCTTTTCCAAAATGTTGCTAATTAAAACATTTAAAAGTGTGATGTGCATATGTATTCAGCACCTTGTACTCTTGTACCTCTAAATAAAATCCAGTAAATTGAGTACATTTGTATGTCATTTATTCTCAACATAACTACAGCTGTTTTGTTAAGGCCTCAGAGGTTTTTTACACATTAGTGAATAAACAGCAACAGGTATTTGCAGGGTTAGGTTTTAAAAAAAAAATTATCCAAGCTCTGAACATCTCACGGAGAACTGTTCAATCCATCACCTTTAAAAGGAAGGAGTATGGCACAACTGTCCAGACAAGGAGAGGACTTACTGGAGAAGCAGATCTGGCATTTATGGAAGAGTGGTGAGAAGAAAGTCCTTTTTGAAAACAAGCTATAAAAAGTCTTGTTTGAAGCTTACAAAAAACTATGAAGTGGAAACTGCAAGCATGTAGAAGAAGGTGCTCATGTCAGATGAGACCAAAACTGAACTTTTTGGCCCAAATGCTATGTGTGAAGTAAAGCCAACACTGCACATGAGGAAACATTCAAGGGGTACTAATACTTTTGCAACCCACTGTAACTGTTTCACAGAAACTGCTCTTCACAGGCAGCTTCAGGCTCCCATTTCCTGGTCAGGCTGTGGGTGGTTCTGCAGCAGTGACGGGCATATCGGCTCTGCTATTCCTAGCCGAGCCTTATAGATGTGACATTGGTAATGGAGAGGGTGAAAACATCAAGGCACAAGGCTATGAATCTCTAAAGGGTTAAAGTTTACCAGTAAAACACGTAAGCAAGCTCCTGTACTGCTGATACGACACAGGAGGGAGCGATGTCACCATCCTGACAATTACTGCGAGAGCAGAGAGGTAGTCAGTAACTAGACAAACTTTTGTAAGCAAGGAGTAGGAGATAAGAACTGCTCTAACACTGAAAAAAAGTAAAATCAAAACAGCAGTGTATTTAGTAGTAGTCTTTTTTACCTTTGTCTAATCAATGAAATGGGAATACCCCTTTAAAAGAACCTGAGGCATCTTTCCTTCTAGAAATGTATTCAGTCAGCTGTGTGTAATCATTCCAGTTTTGGAAGGGGTGTGTTCTAACAAACATTAAGGGCCACATGTATGAAACTGTTTAGGTCTAAAACTCACTCTTTTGCCCATAGTAACCTATATGCAAAAAAGTGAGTTTTAGACCTCAACAGGTTCATACATGTGGCCATAAGTGTCAGTACCAATTGGAAAATGTCAGACAGTGCAGGGACACACCTTTAATTTGTAACACCCATCTGACAAACGGGTAATTAATTTCTAGAAAAAATAACAGGAGAACCACAGATCCAAGGAAAGATGCTCCAGAATTATTTAATGGGGAACACTAATATTTACTAAAACAAATAAATCAGGAGTAGCTGCAGGTCCCTTTTAACATAGAAATGTCACAAGACAGAGATGCCTTAAAGACGAGTGTTTATGACATGCGTATTAGGAGTAAAAGGAATCAATCACCAATATATTATTTTATTAATTAAAATGAGTTATTTTCTAATTGTAGATTATTTTAAATTCTATTGTCTGTACATGAATATGGGGCCAGTCATCTTGCCTGAGTGCTTCTAACAGCATTTACAGAGATGCTTTACAGTAGCTTCATCGGCATAGGAGCCTGCGTACAGGAGCAGACCCACTAACTTCTATAGGGGAGTTTTCTAGGCACAATCTGTGACCTGGGAAGAAACCACTGTGCAGAGAGGTGCAAAGGGCAAGCTGTGACAATCTTTAATTGTGAATGGTGGCTCATGTGTTATACACTGACAAGCAAAAGGGTAACAATGTTTTAAACTACTTTCAGGCTCAATATGTCACCATCCACTACAGTTTTGAACATGAGATTATCATTATTTTATGGACAATCATCTTGGCTATCTTAACATAAATTTCACTTACAAGTATTTAGCATCTGCTTAGTTATGCAGATTTTTGTCATGTAACTGCATTGTTACTGTTTTGCTCCTGGTGGTGAAACAATCTTTTTCTTCTTGTATACTACAAGTTACAACCTATTACACAAGTCCAGAATGGTGGCTTGAAAAAGGGCAAAGAAGCTTCAACTTCAGTATCATCATAAGAAGTTCTGGCTCGAGTTTGCAAAAAAAAAGTACGAAAAGTGGACAGTAGAAGATTGGAAACAGGTGATTTGGAGAGATGAGAAGAAAGTTAATAGAATGGGTGCTAACGGATTAAGAAATTGAAGGAACTGTCAAGTTCGGTGGAGGAAGCCTGATAATATGGCGTTGTTTCACAGCCAAAGGCTTTGGGTACTTTACCTGGATTGATGATGGTCTCAATGCTGAGCTATATGTGAGTGTCCTGCAAGATGAGTTATTTCGTACATTCGAGTACTATGGTTATGAAAAGGACGACATAGTGTTCCAGCAGGACAATGACCCAAAGATTGGCAGAGAAATGGTTCAATGACAATGAAGTAGAGTTACGGGATTGGTCATACTTACAGCTCAATATCTGGACTAAAGACTGAACCCAGTAGGAGGCAACACAGGCCCCTTATCATGCCCGGACGGGGGGGTCGGGGGCCCAAAAGGGGATTGATCTGGGGGGGGCCCACCCTACTGAAACAGAAAATAAAACCCGGGGCCTCTCTGACAAAAAACGCCCCATTTTTACCAAAAAAAACGGGTGAAAAAACCCCAAACTGTAAGCCCAACATTAACACGGCTAAGTACCCCACCCCCTTTTAACCCCCCTCCACCCAAATACAATATCCCCCTCCACCCACAGGCAAAAACCCCCCCCCACCCACATAACATCCTCCCCACACACATACAACCCCCCTCCACCCCATACAAAACCCCCCCCACCAACCCACACACAATACCCCTCCCCCCCCCCCCAAAAACAATATCCCCCCCAACCCCCCCAATACAATAGGGCCCCTCCACCCACATAACACAAATCCCCCTCCCCCCACATCCCAAATCCTCCACCCACACAAAACCCCCCTCCACCCCCATAAAAATATCCTCCCCCCCCCACAAAAAAATTTACCCCCCCCCCTCCCACATAAAATTTAATCCCCTCCACCCACATACAATATCTCCCTCCACCCACATACAATATCCCCCTCCACCCACATACAATATCCCCCCACCACCCACATACAAAAACCCCCACCACCCACAAACAAAAAACCGCACCACCCACATAAAAATTTCCCCCTTTCCACCCCATACAAAAACCCCCTTTCCAAACCCACTAAAAATATCCCCCTCCCCCCCCAAAACAAAAACCCCCACCACCCCAAAAAAAAACCCCCACCCCCCACAAACAAAAACCCCCTCCCCCCCACATACAATACCCCCCCCCACCCCCCCCCAAAAAGCCCCCCCACCCACCAAACACTAACCCCCCCAACCCACAAACAAAATTCCCCCCCCCAAACCCACATACAAAATCCCCCTCCACCCACATACAAAATCCCCCTCCAATAGCCCACAACAAATCCCCTCCCCCCCACAACAAATACCCCCCCCACCCCCCCAAAACCCCTATCCCCCTCCACGTTTCCCTTGGTCACAAAAACCCTAACCAAATTAGAAGTAAAATCCCCCCCTCAAAAAAGGAACCCCCCCCGGAGACGCCCCAAAATCCCCCCCAAATTATCGTTCCTTTTTTTTCCCCTTTTCTTCTGCATCCGTTCCCAAACCCCCATGAACTTGTCCCGGCAAAAGCACATCCCCGCAGAAAATTTAACCCCAAAAAATCAAAAATCCTCAATTTTTTAACATCCTTTACCCCAAAATTTCCCCCTCTGTACAAAAAATTCCCAGGGGGGGAGAGCGGGTACAACCCCTAAAATTAGAGGGCCAAATATCCAAGGGGGGTTTGGGGTGGAGAGAGGAAATAACCACCCGGAGATAAACTACAACTATGGGGGTGCGCCCCCCCAATATATTTTCCAAAGGGAGGGAACAAACCCTAGGTAAAGGGAAAATAGGCAAAAACCCCATCCCGTAGGGAGGTTTTTTCTCCCAGTAAGGGAAGGGTGTAGGGGAGTTAAAGGGAAACCCCCCTTTAAAGGGAAATATACAGGCAGTTTTGGCTTCCCATAAAATATTTACCAGGGAGTTAGGGGCTTCCCATTAAGGATATACGGCAGTTAAGGGGTTCCCCTGAAGGAAATATACAGGGAGTTAAGGCCTTTCCTTTTGGGAAAATTTGGGAGGGGGTTTAAAAGGGGCTCCCTTTAGGTAGAAAAACAGGGATTTTGGGGGCCCTTTTCCTTTAGCTATTTGCAGGGAGCAAAGGGGCCCCTTTTGTATTTTTGGGAGCCAGGGGCCCCCCTTTTTATCAGGGGCCCCCCCGAGGGGAACGGGGCATCCCCTTTTAGCAAAAACTTCCCCTTTTGGTAGCCAGGGGCCCCCCCTTTTAGCCGGGCCCCCCTTTAAAGGGAGTCGGGCCCCCCCGGGCCCCCCCCGAAGGGAACCCCGGCCCCCCTAAGGTTTGCCAAGGGGCCCCCTGTAAAGGGAGCCCGGACCCCTGTAGGTAGGGCAGGGCCCCCCTTGTACCCAAACCCCCCCCCATAGTCAGAACCCCCCCGTAAATCCCCAAAACCCCCCCCCTTTTAACCCCGGACCCCCTTTAGGGAAAAGAGCTCCCTTGTATGAAGCCCCTTTTTAAACCAGGGGGCCCCCCTTTTTAGTCAGAGCTCCCTTTTAGCCAGGGGCCCCCCTTTTAGTCCCGACTCCCTTTAGCCAAAGGGGCCCCCCCTTTTAGTTTTAGAAAACCCCCCTTTTAACCAAAACTCCTTGTGCAGAGCCCCTCCCGTAGCCCAAACCCCCCCCCCGGGAGTCCCCCAAACCCCCCCGTAGCCAGGACCCCCCTTTTAGGGCAAAGGCCCCCCCCCCCTTGGGATCATGGCCCCCGGGAACCCGAGCCCCCCCCTTTTATCAACCCCCCTTTTTTATCGAGCCCCCCCCTGTTTCCGGGCCCCCCCCCTGTAAAATCAGAGCCCCCCTTTAGCCAAAGCCCCCCCTTTTTTAACCCCAAACCCCACTGTACCCAAAGCCCCACTTGTTTGCCAGGGCCACCCTGAAAAACAGGGGCCCCCCCTTTTACCCCGAGCCCCCCTTGTACCAGAGCCCCCCCCTTTTAGCCGAGGACCCCCCCCGTAGTCCCGAGCCCCCCTTTTAGCCAACCCCCCTTTTTACCAGGGCCCCCCCCCGTAGTCAAGCCCCCCTTTTAGCCCAAACCCCCCCCTTTTTAGCCAAACCCCCCCTTTTAACCCCGGGCCACCCTTTGCCAAGCCCCCCTTTTACCAGAAACCTCCCCTTTTACCAACCCCCCTTTTACCAGGACCCCCCCCCGTTGTCAAGCCCCCCTTTTTAGCCAGGGGCCCCCCTGGGAACCCAAACCCCCCCTTTTACCAAGCCCCCCCGCAGGCCCAAACCCCCCTTGTAGCCAGACCCCCCTTTGGGACCAAAGGGCCAACCCCGTATCAAGCCCCCCTTGAGCCAAGGGCCCCCCCCTTGTAGCCAGGGCCCCCGGGAGCCAAGCCCCCCCTTTACCAGGCCCCCCCCTTTTTTCAGAACCCCCCCTTTTAGCCAGGGGCCCCCCTTGGAGCCAGGGCCCCCCTGTATTTAAAGGCCCCCCCTTTAGCCAGAAACCCCCCCTTTTAGTCCAAGGGGCCCCCCCTTTTAGTCACGCCCCCCTTGTAAACCCGGGGGCCCCCCTTTTAGTCACGCCCCCCTTATCAGCGCCCCCCCTTTTAAGGGCCCGAGCCCCCCTTTGTAGTCAGGGGCCCCCCCTTGTAGCCAGGGCCCCCCGTATCAGCCCCCCCCCTGAAATCAGGCGCCCCCCTTGTAGTCAGCCCCCCCTTTTAGTCAAAGGGCCCCCCCCTTTGTCACGCCCCCCTTGTAGCCAGGGCCCCCCCCTTTTACCCGGGCCCCCCCTTTTAGCCAGGGGCCCCCTGAAATTCAGACCCCCCCTTGTAGCCAGGGCCCCCCCCAAACCAGGGGGCCCCCCCCCTAGCCAGGGCCCCCCAGTGTCCCGCGCCCCCCTTTTATCCAAACCCCCCTTGTACAGGGCCCCCCCCTTTTAGTCAGGGCCCCCCCCCTTTTTGTCAGCGCCCCCCTTTTAGCCAGGGCCCCCCCCCCCCCCCCCCCCCGTAATTCCCCCCCCCCTTTAGTCAAAGCGCCCCCCTTTTACCAGGGCCCCCCTGTAGTCCCCGCGCCCCCCCCTTGTAGCCAGGGCCCCCCTTGAAACCAGGGCCCCCCGTAAAACAGGCGCCCCCCCCTTGTAGCCAGGGCCCCCCTGTAGCCAGGCCCCCCCCGTAGTCAGGGCCCCCCCCCTTGTAGCCAGAAAGCCCCCCCTTGTAGCAAAGGGGCCCCCCCCTTTTAAATCAGCGCCCCCCCTTTAACCACCCCCCCCGTATCGAGCCCCCCACCCTGTTATCCCCGCCCCCCTTTTCCAAAACCCCCCCTTGTAGCCCCGGGGCCCCCCCTTTTTACCAGGGCCCCCCTGTAGTTTAAGCCCCCCGGATCCAAGCCCCCCCGGACCAAGCCCCCCCGTAGCCCGAGCCCCCCCGGAAATCAAGCCCCCCCCCGTTCAAGCCCCCCGGGATCAGCGATCCCCTTGTTTGGGATTTTAAAAAAAAAAAAAACAACAAAAAATCACTTTCCGGGGGCTCCGGCTTTTCCCCCCGGGCCCCCCTGCCGCCGGGTCCGTACTGCTCCGCATAGCGGCGCGGGTGGAGTGGGCGTTTACCCAAACGCCCCCCTACTCAGCATTTGGGGCCGCGCCCGGGAGGGTGAAGGCCTAACGCCTCACCGCCGGGGAATCCCCCCGGGGCGCAAGGGGCCCATGGGGCTGGGGGCCCCCGGGCACCCGCACCCCGGGATCGGGGACATTAAAATCCCCCGGGTACCGGGGGCCCGGGCTCCGGGCGCTTTGGATGCGGGTCCCCGGGCGCTCAAGGGGCCGGATTCGCGGGGGGGCCCCGGGGGGCGAAGGGCAAATGCCTCCGGGCCCCCAGCGGCCCCGGGGGGCCCACCCGGGGGAAACCCCCGTCCCCCGGGGGCCCCATCCCCAGCCTGCCTGTACACTTGGGGGGAAAATAAACCCACTTTACGGTTTAAATAGCCTTTTTTGTTTTTTTGAGTAAATAATGTCCCATTTTTTTGAGATTTTTCTGAAAAAAGGGTTTTGCATTTACTCACCCGAAATGAGGGACCTTTACGGGGTTTGTAGCTTGCGTTTAAATGGCACTGTAACAAGGAATAACCTCAAAAATTTTGATATTTTTCCCTAAGTCATTTTTTGTCCAAAAGACTGGGAACCCAAAAATGTCGGGAATTTTTCGTTTTGGGCACCTAAAAAAAAGGGGGGCAAACCTGTCTAATTGAATAGGGGACATAATAGGGTGTAAGCCAGCATGGTGCACACACATAGGGTGTAAATATGGAACCCTTTTGGGATCGCCTTTTTCTATATGCAAAATTTTAATAACCCAAAAAATCCCCCCCCCGCGTGTGAGGTTGTCTTTTTGGTATTTTTTTCTTTTTTTGGGAAAACCCCCCCATGTATTATACTGTTTGGTTTTTTTCTGCATAAATGGGTGTGAACAAATTAAACAATTCAATGTCAGTTTTTTTCAACTAATTGTCCCCTTTGTGGAAAAGTGGGGTTTTTTCTGCTTTCCAACAATTACCCGTAAACCCGTTAAACTTTTCCCCAAATATAAAGGGCTTTTTGCTTGCTCCTACGATTCATTATTTTTGCAGCCATTGAGGGGTAAAATTGGGCCCTTTGGGTTTTGTTTTTATGGGGTTTTCCCCCCCCATCCCTAAAACCCCAAACCCCAAACAAAAACACTTGGGTAGAGTTTAAAAAAACTGTTTTTCATACCAAGTGGGGGTCAATTAACATGTTTTCCAAAATTGGGAAACCCGTGGGAAAAAAACCCATGCCCAGGGCAATCCAGCAGGTTAAATTCAAAAGGGGGGGAAATTTTCAAAAAAACTAAAAAAAAAAAAATAAAAAATAAAAAAAATTTTATTTTAAAAGCAAAACATAACAATGCAGTTACAAACAAAAAAATCCCGCATAAATTATCAATGCTAAAAAAGTTGGAAGTATAAAATTATATTGAATTTTTCCCAAAAAAAATTGTCCCAAAAAATTTTGGTATCCACGAAAAGCGTAGTGGATGTGAAATATAGGGCCTAAATCAAAATTCAAAACTTTTTACCCTTTTGCTTTTCATGTAATAATAAGGGTGTCACTTTCATTAATCCCCTTTACTGATAATAGGAATACTGAAAATTTTTTTGTTAACAGAACGGGAATTTCCAACATTATTAGGGCCAAAAGCAAAAGTAAAAACTTCAGTTTTTTGGGGTTTCCCCTTGAAAATTTTGATATGATATGAAAAATGAAAAAAGAAAACAACCAAAAATTCTTTAAAAATGTGTTTAGCATAAAGATATGAGTTAAAAAAGGGTCATCTTTGATTACATATTCTTTTTAAGCTAGCAAAAAGCCAACAGCCCACTGGACAGCTACCTTCATCCATCTAAATTGTCCAGGGCACCAACCAGCTGCAGTGTACAGAACTCATGTTAGGGAATAGACAATGTTCTTAACCCTTTTTTGGCATTTTACAGTCCTATGAGAGAAATTCCTTAATGGCATCACCTTTTCACTTAATCTTTTAGTGATTTCATTAGTTCCGAAACACTTGAAGGTCAGGGCAAAATTACAGAACTGAATGAAGTAAAGGGATGTCGAGCGATAACTCCAATCTTTTTCATGAAACAGAAAGTGGATTAATAGATTAGAGAACAATTCTGTTTGTAAATTGACACTGCAGGATGGTTTCTGCAGATCATGCAGTGTTACCTGCTTAGTAATCATTCACCTGTCCTCTTTTGTCAATGCGTGAAAAATTTCCACTAACAAAATTTAATAGCATAACAAAATTCGGGGTTTTTTTCTCCATGGTGGATATCAAAAATGAACACCATTCCCAAATTTTAAAAAAGGACGTATTCATTTTTCCATATCCCTGAATGTCACACATGCCTAATTATACAGTTATGTGTTCTCTTCTATATTGCCTCATATTTACTCAAAAATCTTGGAGAACTTACATGATCATCTCTCTACTATCTCTTAAGGGCCGTTCACACGGCTTATTTTGGGCAATTCAGCCGTATTGCACCGTACTTTTCCCGCAATAGGGTGGGAAACCGTCCCAGCCATTACGGGAATCCCCATTCTCATAGAAACTATGGATTCCGCTCTCCTTCCACTCGGCGAATCCCCGGCGGGGAGAAATTTTCATTTCATTTTCCCTGGAATACCGCCTGGATAATGAAAGTCATGGGTCGGCAGGGCGGGCGCCCCCACCCCTTATTCAAACGTATTGCGGGAATCCGTCCCCCCAATACGGCTTGAAAAACCGGGGGAACGGCCCTTATTGTAACCATCCTTCCCAGAAAAGCTGCAACTAACGAAACAGAAATGATATGACAGAGGCATCCATAACAATACAATGCTCTAAACTCAACACATCTGCATTTGCCTTACCGCCTCTATAATTGACGCAACGGCGCCACTTCAATAAAAGTCTATAGAGATCAAAAGAGTCAATTTACTTTTTTGTATGCCGTGAATTCTCAAAATATTTAGTGTATGACCTCCTTTTCACAGAGCATGCTAGTCTAATCTCCAAGTTGTGCGGAACCTTCTTGTTGTGTTACTGTGTGACAGAAACAGGGAATATTTGTGTTGCACTTACTCATATTTTTCAAGTTGCTTTTATGTCACCAACATATTCCACATTGCTGTACAGAGATCATCACATCAAACCCTGTTCTTGATTGTCGCGGATGCTGGTAGTGGATCCGCTGGACCACTGCAAGCGATGGTGTAAGCCGTACCAGGGAGCGGCCTCTAAGTAGAACCCGGTTTTCACCAGAGCCCGCCGCAAAGCGGGTTGGACTTGCTGCGGCGGAGAACTACCAGGTCGCTTCCACTGGCGTGACTTGCTTGCGGTGGCAGCCAAGGCAGTGCGTGGTACAAAATCGCGAGACGTAGGCGTAGTCGGGGACAGGCAGGAGGTCAAAGGTTCGTGGTCGAGAAACGGGAGCGTAATGGTTCGGTACAAGGTAGACAGGATACGATGCAGGAAACGCTTTCTCTAAAGGCTGTAGGGCACTAAAGATCCGGCGGCGGCGAACCGGAAGGAAGGGGGTTATATAGGGTCACCTGCCAGTCTTAACCAATAATGGGCGCACTGGCCCTTTAAATCTAAGAGAGCCAGCGCGCGCGCGCCTAAGGCGCGGGCACGCGCGCACCGGCCGGCATGGAGGACGCAGGGACGCGAAAGCGAGGTCAGGTAAGGACCGTCGGGAGCGGGCAGGGGCACGGGCCGCGGCACTACCGCTCCCAGACGCGGCGGCACGAGTGCGCCAGCAGCCCGGGCGAGGGGCTGCGGGGCCACTCATGACATTGATGTGGCTCACAATCTAAGTAGAAAGCCAGTTCACCTATCATATAGTGAATCTGATCTATTTAGCATAAAGTTAAATGTTTTCTATTGTTGACTGGGAACAGTAATATTGAGAAATAATGAGTTGGTCCAGTTAGTTCAATGCGGTGCCGAGAGCAAGAGGAATTGGGTCTTACCAGTGCTACTGCTCCCATATCTTCACCCTCATCACATGAGGAGTGTAATTGATGACATGGAGCAGGCAAAGCATTACCGCATGGAGAAGATCTCACTCCCATAGCAAACAGATGGAGCAGATTTAAGCAAAATTTTTCATTTCATATTTACAATTTATTGAAGTTTTTTGTGTTCTAAGGTCGTATCCTATAAATATATTTTACATCGACAAGCAAAAGAGTAACATTGTTTTGAACTTTTGACTTTCAGGCTCCATATCTTACCATCCATGTGAGACCAATTATTTTATAGACAATCATCTTGGTTATTTCATACAAAACTTTTACCTTCAACTATTTAGCATCTACTTCATTCTGCAGATTCTTATCATGTAATTGCATTGTTACTGTTTTGCTCCTGGTGGTGGGATAATCTTTTTCTTATTGTTACTACAAATTACAACCTGTTCTTCCATTCACTAATAGCAAAGTGTGTTATTAGGCTGATTCCCAAGTGAAAAGTCACTGGTTCGAGCAGCCATGAAGAAGATTTCCCAAGAAAAGAGAAGCAGCATCATCCAGCTCATCGATAGCGTCTCTCGAGCAAGAAAATTGCCAAACTGCATCATGTGAGGCCATGACAGCTAGAAGAATCTGAAATGAAATCCATCCATCCATTCCAAAGCCAAGAGGTGAACGAACAGGCAAAATATCAGAGTTAGCTCATCACAAGGTCTATCAGTTCTAACACAACAGACACAGCAGTGGAGGAGGCTCGTAGGCTTCGTAAGAGTGACATCAAAGATGTCCATGAAAGCACCGGGCAACACGCATTACGCATTAGGTCTGGAATGATGGCCCGAAAAAAGGTGAAGAAGCCTCAACTTCAATCTCGTCATTAGAAACTTTGGCTTGTGTTTGCAAAAAAGTATGAAAAATGGAAGATTGGAAACGCCTGATTTGAAGCAATGAGATGAAAGTCAATAGACCAGGCTCTGATGGGTCAAATAAGTCTGGAAGAATCAATTGAAAAGGGGTGAACAGAGCGAGAAACTGGAAGAACTGTCAGATTTGGTGAAAGAAGCCTGAGGATATGGGGATATTTCACAGCCAAAGATGTTGGATACTTGACCAGGATCGATGGTGACCTCAATGCTGAGCTATATGTGAGTGTCCTACAAGATGAGTTACTTCATACACTCGAGTACTATGTGTATGAAAACAACGACATAGTGTACAGCAGGACAACGAACCGAAGAATACGACATGGTTGGAGAAGGAATGATTCAATGACAATGAAGTAGAGTTGCTGGATCGGCCTCCACAGTCCACAGACCACAACCCAATCCAACACTTGTGGTGAGAGGTGAGAAAAAGCTGTATTCGTCTCCAACTCCAGTCTGCACCAACATTGGGAAAATGTAGAAGAGACCGGGGATCAGCTATTGGTCAAGACATGCTTGAATCTGATCCAGAGCCCAGAAGGATTCAGGCAGAGCTGAAATCCAAATTTAGATTTTTAGGAGCAAAACAGTAACAATGCAATTACATCTGCAGAACTAAGCAGATGCTAAATACTAAATAATGTATGTATAAGATAGGTAAGATGTCTATAAAATGATGGGAGCCTAATTTTCAAAGCTGTAGTGGATGGTGAAATATGGAGCCTGAAAGTCAAAAGTTAAAAACATTGTTACCATTTTGCTTGTCAGTGTCTGTTCTACCTAAATAGCTAGATTATTGTACCATAAGGTGATAAAAAGCCGGATGTTAACATTTTAGTACAGTAAAGTTAACACTTAAACATGCGCCATGTATGAGGGAGTCAGGAATCGGAGTCAGGAGTCAGAGTCGGTGTTAGGAAAATTGAGGAGTCGGACCTTTGGCTTACCGACTCCACAGCCCTGACCAGGTCAGCTGTAAATTTCTGATATTGTATTTGGGAAAACCTCCAGAAATACTGATATGCAAATGTATAAATTATATTAGCAGTTCTTTCTATAAAGTGTCTTATAGAAAATTGAGTTCCATCATTATGACCACTAGCTAATATTCAGAGTAACACTGTGTACAGCAAGAATCACAGTTAGAGGGGCTGCAAGCGACTTAGCAAGGTTCTGGCAGGTTGTCCAAGGTAGAGTATCTCACAAAAGTAAGTACAACCCTCACATTTTTATAAACATTGCATTATATTTTTTCATGGGACAACACTGAATATATGACACTTTGATATAATGGAAAGTAGTCAGTGTACAGCTTGTACAACAGTGTAAATTTGATATGCCCTCAAAATAACTCAACACTCAGAGGTCAATGTCTAAACTGCTAGAAACACAAGTGAGTACTCCCCTAAGTGAAAATGGACAAATTGTGCCCAATCTGCCATTTTCCCTCCATGGTGTCATCTTACGCGCTAGTGTTACAAGGTCTCAGGTGTAAATGAGGAGCAGGTGCGTTAAATTTGGGTGTTATCACTCTCACTATGTCATACTGGTAACTGGAAGTTCAACATGGCAACTTATGGCAAAAAACTGTCTGAAGATCTGAAAAAAAGAATAGTTGCTCTACATAAAGATGGCCTAGGTTACATGAAGATTGCCAACACCCTGAAACTGAGTTGCACACGGTGGTTTAACAAGACAGGTTCCACTCAGAACAGGCTTCGCTATGGTTGACCAAAGAAGTTGAGTAAACGTGTTCAGTGTCATATCCAGCATTGCTGTATAGGTTAAAGGGGTGGACTGGCCAAGCATGTCTCCAGACCTAAACTCAATTGAGCATCTGTGAAGCATCCTCCAACAGAAGGTGGAGGAGCGCAAGGTCTCTAACATCCACCAGCTCCATGATGTCCTCAGGGAGGAGTGGAAGAGGATTCCAGTGGCTGCAACCTGTTAAGCTAGAGTGAACTCCATGCCCAAAAGAGTTAAGGCAATACTGGGAATAAAATGGTGGCTGCACAAAATATTGCCACTTTGGACACAATTTGTCCATTTTCACTTAGAGGTGTATTCACTTTTGTTGCCAGTGGTTTATACATCGATGACTGTGTGTTGAGTTATTTTGAGGGCACAACTAATTTACACTGTTATACCAGCTGTACACTGACTACTTTACATTACAAGATATAATACAATATTCACATAAATGTGAGGGGTGTACTCACTTTTGTGAGATACTGGATCTGGAGCTATGCTGACTGTAGTGCATCCCACAGCTGGTGGAAGGTGTGTGAGGAATTATCCAAAGAGAAAACACAATCATCAAGATGGTCCCACAGATGCTCCATTTGGCTTCAAATCTGGGGAAATAGAGGGCCAGTTTCGGTCATGCTCTTCTAACTAATGTTAGACTTTTTTTAGCCGAGTGACATGTCACATTGTCTTTCTGGAAGATTCCATCCACCCCAGGAAAGACAATCAGCATATATGAGTGTACGTGATCTGCAAGGATTAATTCATACCGAAGTCGATAATGACCAGTTTTTGAGGTGTTGGCCACATGTATATGCATCTGCCTGGAAAATGTGAACTGGAGAATAAAGTGATAAGAATTTCTTTTTGTATTGGACAGGTACTTTATAATTAGTGTTTCTATTTGTATAGGGATATATCAACTGCTGTATTACTGCAATAAACTAGAAAAAGTGCCCAATATACAAGTCATTGGTCTTGTGTATCTTGATTAGAGATGGGCGAATTGATTCTAACGAAGTGGAATTCGTTTAGAATTTCAGGAAAACTTCGATTCTGAACGAAGTCAAAGTTTGGGTAATTCGCGGGAACGAAGTGTGTTTTTAATTGATAAAATGCCTACGAGCACATGGCGTTACATGGGGCAAAGACGTCTGGGAGGAAGAAGGGCATAGCCTGCATGACATGTGCAGAGATTAACCCCTTACCGCCGGAGCCAGTTTTGGCCTCTCTGACAGAGCCCCATTTTTTAAATCTGTCATGTGTCACTTTATGTGAGAATAACTTTTTGACACTTTAACCTATCCATGTGATTCAGAGATTTTTTTCTCGTGACACATTGTGCTTTAAGATAGTAAGAAATTTTAATCCAAAAAATGCTTGTTTATTTGTTAAAAATATCAAAAAATCGTGAAAAATTTGAAAAATTTACCAATTTTAAACTTCAAAAATTTCTGCATGTAAGACAGATAGTTATTCCATTAAAAATAGTTTATAACTAGCATCTACCCTATGTCTGCTGTAGTTTGGCATCATTTTTTTAAATGTCTTTTTTTTTTAACGACATTAGGGGGCTTAGAAATTTAGTAGTAATTTTCAAATTTTCAACAAAATTTGCAATATACATTTTTTAGGGACCAGTCCAGTTCTAACGTGACTTTGATTGACCTGTATGTTAGATACCCCCATAAATGACCTCATCTAAGAAACTACACCCCTTAAAGTATTCAAAACCGCATTTAGGAATTTATTAACCCATTAGGTGTTTCACAGGAATTAAAGCAAAGTGGAAGTGAAATTTCAAAATTTCACTTTTTTTGCAGATTTTCAATTTTTATACATTGTTCACAAGAATACGGTAAATGTGATCAGGGAAATGCAACTTAATATTGATTCCCCAGATTCTGGCGTTTTCAGAGATATCCCATATGTGGCCCTAGTGCATTATTTGGCTCAACCACAAGCCCCAGAATAGGAGGAGCAGCTACTGGACTCTGGGGTCTCATTTTCATTACCATTTTATTTAGGGGCCATTTCAGGTTTGCGGACACCCTAAGGTGCTCAAACGTAATAAACGCCCCTAAAAATACCCCATATTGGAAACTACACCCCTTACGGAATATATCTAGGGGTGTAGTGAGCATATCAACCCCACAGGTGTGTCACAAAAATTTTTAGCTTTAGGCTGTGAAAATGTAAAAAAAAATTTTTTTCCAATAATCTGCAATTTTAGCTGAAAATGTTTACGTTTTACAAGGAATCCTGGTAAAAAAGCACCCAAAACCTTGTTACGCAATTTCTTCCAAGTTCGGCAATACCCTACATGTGGGTGTAATCTGCTGTTTGGGCGCATGGCAGGGCGTATAAGGGAGTGAGCGCTATTTGGCTTTTGGAACGCAGATTTTGGTGGGGCCATGTCGCATTTACAAAGCCCCCAAAGTACCAGAACAGGTGAAACCTTCCAGAAGTCACCCCATTTTGGATTCAGCATGCCTCATAGATCTCATCTAGGGGTGTATTGTGCATTTTGGGTGCACAGGTGTTACAAAGTTGTTGTTTTTTTGCATTGGGCTATGAAAATGAGGGGAAAACGCAATTCCGCCATTGTTTTTTGGACTTCAATTTTACAGAGTTCGCCGTGCAGTATAAATGACAGGATATCTTTACTATGGGGGTCGGTACAATTGCAATGGTATAGATTTTATATAGTTTTTTTATGTTTTATTACTTTTACACAATAGAAATAGGTCTATAAAAAAATTGCGTTTTTATGTTGTTCTGTTCTGACAGCCATAACGTTTTCAGTTTTCTGTATACGGAGCTGATTCTGGGCTTGTTTTTTGTGGGATACGTTGACGTTTTTATTAGTACCATTTTGGGGTGCATATGACGCTTTGATCACTTTTTATTAAGGTTTTTGTGAGGCATTTTGTTCAAAATACAGCATTCCTGGTAGTGTTTTTTATTTTTATTTTTTAACAGCGGTCACCGTGCAGTATAACTGACATACTAGTATTACTCAGCAGGTCGATACGATTACAGCGATACCCAATTTGTATATTTTTTTATGTTTTACTGCTTTTACACAATAAAAACACTTTTATTCAAAAAGGAAAACACGTTTTTGCATCGCCATAGTCTGAGAGCCATAACTTTTTTATTTTTCTGTGTACGGAGCTGTGTAGGGGCTTGTTTTTTGCGGGAAGAGTTGACGTTTTTATTGGTATAATTTTTGGGGGGACAAGACTTTTTGATCAGTTTTAAATCCATTTTTTGGAAGGCAGGGTGAAGAAAATACTGCAATCCTAGTAGTGTTTTTTATTTTTATTTTTAACAGCGCTCACCGTGCAGTATCCATGACCAGTTAGCTTTACTCTCTGGGTCGATACGATTACGGCGATACCCTATTTATATAGTTTTTTAAATTTTGAAGCACTTTAAAAAAAAAAAAAGTGTTTTTATTGTGTTAAATAATATTTATGCATCGCTGTCTTCTGAGAGCCATAACTTTTTTATTTTTCCGTATACAGAGACGTGTAAGGAAACATGGCGAAAATACATTTTTTTTCACAATTTGTCCCACTTGGAATTTTTTTGCGGTTTCCCAGTATATTCTATAGTATAGTGAATAACACCATTAGAAATTACATCTTGTCCCGCAAAATAAAAGCCCTCATGTGTCTATGTAGGTGGAAAAATAAAAAAGTTATGGCTTTCAGAAGGCGAGGAGGGAAAAACGAACGTGTCACCAAAAAAACCCGCCAGGTCCTTAAGGGGTTAAAGAAACAGCGTTTTTACAATCCAAATACCACTTCATTTTTGGTTGCTCATTTCTTTTGCGCAATTTACATCCAGGGGTTAATTAAGCGTTGTTCTGCCGTTGTGGTCACTAAAAGAAACGTTCTTTTTCACCGCCAAAAAATACATTTTTCCTGTAGCATAATTCATAACCGAAGGTTAATTACAAGTTTTTTTGTTGTGTACCGTCAAATACACGCCATTTGAACACGCTACAAAGCTGGTAATTTTTGGCAGCACATTTCTTTTGCGCAATTTACATCCAAGGGTTGACTAAGTATTTTTCTGCAGTTGTTCTTAGTAAAAGAAACGTTCTTTTTCACCGGCAAAGAAGAAATTTTGCCTGTAGTATAATTCATATCCGAAGGTTAATTAAGACTGTTTGTGCTTTTATATTCAGTAAAATACACAGTGTTTTTAAACGGCACATACAAGTAAATTTTTAATGCCAATTTGTGGAGCGCAATTTATATCCAAGGGTTACCCAAGCTTGTTACTGGGTTCATTTGGAGTCAAATACAGGGTGTGTATTTATCATATACAGATATCTTCATCAAACAGTGTCTGTACATTTTAGAACAAACAGTATGTCAGACAGAGAGGTGGCAGGCTCTTCACCTGCGAGTGGCAGTGGCACAAACATTCCTGGAGCAGGCCCAGGTCGCAGCACAGCAAGGGGACGTCGCAGCAGGGGTCACTCGGTGAGGCCACAACTGCCGCTGTCATCTAGCAGCCGTTCAGCAACCCAATGGTTCTTGATTGGTTGACTAGGTCATCCACTTCCTCCCAGATGACATCTGACAACCCCAGCCAAGAGTCGGTGGGAACATCAGACACAACCCTTAGTTGGCATGGCCCAGGAGCGGGTCAGCGGCCCTCACCTGTCCTCAACCCACCTCTGTCCCATCCGGTTCCCTCAGCCAGAGATCTACTATGTGGTCTGGGCTCAGCACCACTATATAGCGAGGATGAACAATTTGAGGAGGGCAGTCAGCAGCTACTTGGCAGCGAAGAAATGGGGCCAATATCCCCTGCTTCTTGCAGTAGGCGGCAAAGTATAGATGTGGAGAGTGGCATGGGAGGGGTCAGCCTCTGCATACCAAGACTGGTGATGAGGAGAGCAGTGACGATGAAACACAAATTGATGATGATGTAGCCGACCACACTTGGGAGCCGGGTGAAGCAAGGGCTTCATCATCGTCTGAAGAAGAGGGCGTCAGCTTGCGCGTCAGGCAGCGGCGCAGCCAGCAAGTGGGTTGTGTGGCCTTGAGTCAGAAGGGTAGCAGTAGTGTGAGGTCGGGAGCCAAGCGGCCACGGGGTAGAAAACCCGCTTCCCAGGTCCAAGAAAATAGCGGCACAGGGGCCCACCGAGGCAGCGGCGGCAGTAGTCACTCAATGTGGAGC
The DNA here is from genome assembly GCA_025379985.1 of Phyllomedusa bahiana. Taxonomy (NCBI): domain Eukaryota; kingdom Metazoa; phylum Chordata; class Amphibia; order Anura; family Hylidae; genus Phyllomedusa; species Phyllomedusa bahiana. Next base: position 79,803 of record JAODAL010008920.1, read on the forward strand.
GTTGGCGGTAAAATCAGATACTCGGCGGTGTGGCAGTTCTTTGCTAAGACACCGGAGGAGCCGAATATGGGTATATGTAGAATCTGTGGGCAGAAAGTGAAGCATGGCCAGGCAGCTAACGGCACTACGGCCCTGCGTCAACACATGCAGCGTCACCATCCGGTGGCCTTGGAGAAACGTGGCTCAGATGTGGTGGTCCATCCTGCCGCCGCAGCAACAGCAGCAGCAGCGCCCAGTGGCATGCATGCCATTGCAGCCAGTCAAGGCTCCACCACCTCTGCAGAAGGGAGCTGTTTCTCTTTGCCATCATCTCCCGGTCCAGATGCTCCTGCTCCTCGTTGCTCATGGTGCCAGCAGTCGTTCAGCGAGGCGATTGCAAAGAGACAACAGTACCCTAAGGTGCAGAAGCTGACCGTGCTTCTGTCCAAGTTGTTGGTACTGCAGTCCCTCCCTTTCCAAATGGTCGACTCTGCACCGTTCAGAGAACTAATGGCTTGTGCCGAGCCGAGATGGAGAGTTCCAAGCCGTAATTTCTTTTCCAAAAAGGCAGTACCAGCACTTCATAAATATGTAGAACAGAAGGTAGGCCAGTCCTTGAGCTTATCGGTTTGTTCCAAGGTGCACGGCAGCGCGGACGTCTGGAGCTGTAACTACGGTCAGGGCCAGTACATGTCCTTTACAGCCCACTGGGTGAATGTGCTTCCTGCCCAGGCACACCAACAACTTGGACAGGAGACGCCGCTTTCTCCTCCACGTTGTCAAACTGCGGCTCCTGCGCCAATGTCCGCCTCCTCCTCCTCCACCACCACCATCATCTCAGCCTCCACAAGTACTGCTCCATCATACCACATGTGTAGGGCACAGCGGTGTCATGCAGTTCTACACCTGGCTTGCCTCGGCGAACGAAGTCACACAGGGGAGGAACTGCTCCGCGTCATGCAGCAAGAAATCAGTGTGGGGCTTTCTCCGTGCCAACTGCAAATCGGAACTATGGTTAAGGACAATGGGAGCAACATGGTGTCCGCACTGCACCGAGTAGGGATGGTCCATGTGCCCTGCATGGCGCATGTGTTCAATCCGGTTGTGAAAAGGTTCCTGAAGTCTTCCATCGATCTTCAGAAGATTCTGAAAATGGCCAGGAAACTGTGCATGCACTTCATCCATTCCTACAAAGCCAGGAACACCCTCCTCGAGTTGCAGCGGCAGAACAGCTTCCCCAACACACTCTGATATGCGAAGTTTCCACCCGTTGGAATTCCAGCCTGCACATGTTGTACCGACTGTATGAACAGAGAAAGGCCACTAACGATTTTTAGATGATCCTGGCGGACAGGAGAACTCCCCTGTGTAACTTTGATGTCAGCCAGTGGCAGCTCATGCGTGACACCTGCCGTTTGTTGAGGCCATTCGAGGAGGCGACGTTATTTGTCAGTCGCCAGGACTATGGGATGAATAACGTCATTCCACTGCTTCATGTCCTGGAACAGATGCTGAAAAATCTGTCTGGGCAGAGAACTGGAGACGTGGCGACTACATCTCGCGGCCACATGAGTCCGGTGGGGACTGAACTGGAGGAGGAGGAGGAGGACATTGGAGCAGAAGCATTGTCTGGTGAAATGAGTGGATTTTCTACCCAGGTGACAAGAGAGGAGGAGCAGGAGCAGCTGGAGGAGGTAGATGGAGATGAGGAAGACGAGGCAGATGACCCACAAGCACCGTGGCAGTATACAGTGGAGATGGAGGCAGGGAGCCCCTCGGAGTCACTTGTGCAGATGGCCCGCAGCATGCTGATTTGCCTGGCTAGTGACAGCCGAATAGTCACCATTCGGCAGAGGGATGACTTCTGGCTCTCCACCCTATTAGACCATCACTACCGGTCCAAAATCGGAGCCTTTTTCCCAGCTGCTGAGAGGGAGGACAAACTCAAATACTATAGGGAAATCCTCTGTAGTCAGTTGGCCGCTGCCTATGTGCGGCATCGTCCCTCCTCTGACAGGTCTGACCGGGGGGTTCTTCAGCGCTCACGTACTACTGCCGTGGCTGCTGGGGGAAGGTGGGGGGGTAGGAGCAGTACCAGCTCCATCAGCAGCAACCTAAGTCTGGAGTCACTGATGAGCAGCTTCCTTCACCCGCCTAGTGAGGAGGGCAGTCGCCAGCAGCAGCAGCAGGACCTGGAGCAGACCCTGAACCAACAGGTGGTGGCCTACTTGGACAGCACTCTGCCACCCCAGTTAGAAGATCCGCTGGACTACTGGGCAGCCAAACTGGATGTGTGGCCGCAACTTGCCGAGTTTGCAGTGGAGAAGCTGTCCTGCCCGGCCAGTAGTGTGGCATCAGAGCGGGTGTTCAGTGCGGCAGGGGCCATCATTACCCCACGGAGAACCCGCTTATCCGCGGGAAATGAGGAACGACTGACCTTTGTCAAGATGAATCAGGCGTGGATCGGCCAGGATTTCCACACACCAATGTCTTAGGCGTCAGACTACATCAGCCATGACACCTCACCCAAACTGTGAGAAATGAGTCTGGGTTCAAACTACCTGCCTCAGCCACTATTCTGATGCCACCACCCGCCTGATGCCACACATCTGCTGCCAGTTTCTCCATCTGCCACCAACCATTTTTACCAGGGACTGGTATTGCCACCCACCTCCACACTCTGTCATTGTGCCACTCTATGACCTCATGCTGCTGCTGCTGCTGCTGTGCCCTCCACACTGTGTCATTGTGCCACTCTGTGGCCTACTCCTGTTTTTGTCACTTCCAGAATGTCATTGTGCCACTGCCTAACCTCATGCTGCTGCTGTGGCTGCTGCTGTGGCTGCTGCCGTGCCCTCCACACTCTGTCATTGTGCCACTGTCTGACCTCATGCTGCTGCTGTGGCTCCTGCCGTGCCCTCCACACTGTGTCATTGTGCCACTCACTAAACTCATGCTGCTGCTCCCGTCACCTCCACTCTCTGTCATTGTGCCACTCTGTGGACTACTACTGTTTTGCCACCTCCAGAATGTCATTGTGCCACTGCCTGACCTCATGCTACTGCTGTGGCTGCTGCCGTGCGCTCCACACTCTGTCATTGTGCCAATGTCTGTCCTCATGCTGCTGCTGTGACTGCTGCCATGCCCTCCACACTGTGTCATTGTGCCACTCTCTGACCTCATGCTGCTGCTGCTGTCACCTCCAGTCTCTGTCATTGTGCCACTCTGTGGCCTACTACTGTTTTGCCACCTCCAGAATGTCATTGTGCCACTGCCTAACCTCATGCTGCTGCTGTGGCTGCTGCCGTGCCCTCCACACTCTGTCATTGTGCCACTGTCTGACCTCATGCTGCTGCTGTGGCTGCTGCCGTACCCTCCACACTGTGTCATTGTGCCACTGTCTGACCTCATGCTGCTGCTGTGGCTGCTGCCGTGACCTACACACTCTGTTATTGTGCCACTCTGTGGCCTACTCCTGTTTTTGCCACCTCCAGAATGTCATTGTGCCACTGTCTGACCTCATGCTGCTGTGGCTGCCGCCGACACCTCCAAACTCTGTCACAGATGTTGCCAACTGAGCTCTCAGCTTGTTTTTTTCCAGCTGACGCTGGCATGACTTTATCAGGCTACATTCCCAATTCAGTTTTTTGGTCAGTTTTGCCCTCTTAAGTGCCCAGGGAATTTTAGAGTGAAGCGATTCTAAGAGCGGCGGCAGTCATCTGCGTGTCATACTAAAACACAACATTGCATGAAGACCAAACCAAGATCCCTCTGCATATTTAAGCATGGCACAACGTTCTACAGCACCCTGTGCTCTGTGCAGCCTGGAAATAGCTGTTTTTTAACGCGATTCGTCCCGAAGCAAATCGGACCGAAACGAATTTTGACGGAAAATTCGGCGAAGTCACCGAATCGAATTTTTGAGAAATTAGCCCACCTCTAATCTTGATGTTCTCTTTCTCCATACAGCATTGTAATTATCACATTTGGATCACCATGGTGAAGAAGCAGCTGCTTCTGCTGCACCCTAGGTTCAGTCTTATCAAAATATGCTAACAGTGCCATTTGTCCACTCACGATACACTTCATCACAGCAGCACATGAACAGTTCATAAACTGCACTGTCACAGAAATACTGCTATCTTTAGCCCAAAAGCCAAGAACCATCCCTGATAAACTGCCCCTTTTACATATGACAGTAACGAGGGATATGTAATACCCACCAAGCCAGCTCACAACATCTTTATGAGTTTTGCGCTGCCAACTCTTAACCCCTTAAGGACCAGGCGTTTTTTTTGGGTGACACGTTCGTTTTTCCCTCCTCGTCTTCTGAAAGCCATAACTTTTTTATTTTTCCCCCTACATAGACACATGAGGGCTTTTATTTTGCGGGACAAGATGTACTTTCTAATGGTGTTATTCACTATACTATAGAATATACTGGGAAACCGCAAAAAAATTCAAGTGGGACAAATTGTGAAAAAAAATGTATTTTCGCCATGTTTGCGGGGGTTTTGCTTTTACGGCGTTCAATCTTCAGTAAATATATTGTGTTATCTGTATTCTACAGGTTGTTATGCATCCGGCAATACCAAACATGTAGGGTTTCCGTTATGATTTGGTACCATAAAAAAATTCCAAACATTTTCTATTTTTGAAATTTGCACCACGGCGGCATTTTGTGCGACCAATAACTTTTTTGTACTAACACCTACGGACGTCAGTGAGAGGGCATTTTTTGCGGGCTGATGTGTACTTTTTATCGCTAGCAGTTTGGAATGCATGCGACTTTTTTGACCATTTTTATTCCATTTTTTGAGTGACGTAAAATGACAAAAAAAAGGAATTTTGGCATTTGGAATTTTTTTTTCTTCTACGGTGTTCAGCGTACGGGATAAATGATGTTATTTTTTTATAGATCGGAATTTTTCGGACGCGGCGATACCAAATATGTGTAACTTTTTTATTATTTTAATGATTTTATTTGTAAAATGGGGAAAGGGGGTGATTTGAACTTTTAATACTTTTTTTTTGTACTTTAAAACTTTTTTTTTTTTTTTTTACTGTAACATTTAGTTTCCCAAATGGTGCTTGACCACTAGGGGGCGCGATTGTTAATACAACATAATGCATTGCATAGGGTGTACAGAGATGGCGGTTTCCCCACTTCCTGTCTGCGGACGGTAGTGGGGCAAACCGGCCAGGGTAAGTGACGGGAGCCTTCACAAGGCGCCCACACCATGCCGCACATGACCATGGCCGGGTCGTCGGATCGGACCGTACGATCGAGGGCGGCACCCACCGACTGCGGCTTCATTCAGACATCCAGAACGGCCATTCTTTGCCCGGCGGTGTCTGGATGGGGGTTTAAATTCAGCGGAGCCTAGCGGGCGGCGCGAAGGCCACCCCCGCCGAGCAGGGACACTGTGTACTGCCGCCGGGTGTTAGCGGCGATTAGCCACTAACACCCGCCGGCTGTGCAGGGGGGTCGCGGAGCGATCCCCCTGCAAAGCCCCTTAGCGGCCCTGGGACGTACTCATACGCCCAAGGTCGTTAAGGGGTTAAAGTAGAAAGTGGTCATAATAATGTGACTTTACTGTGTATTATATGTGGACTATTATTCTTCCTTTAAAGTAGAGGTACACAACCTGCTGCCCCCAATCATTTGGTCACAGAAGTGCTTATATTGCCAGAATTCTTGCTTAGATCATTGATTCGTAATGACTGCCACTTGGGATCTAAATATTTCTTTGTGGGCCAGGTTGTCTCATGCCTTAAAAAATAAAAAAAAGGTACTTCACACAGGACGTCCTCACAAAGACACCACCACTTTGGGAGGATGATGTTACTATAGCTTCACTCTTCTTCAAGACTTTAACATTCAAGCCACATGTCTCATTTAAAAATATTATCTAGAACAGCTGGAAGTAATACCAATCTCCTACTGAGAGAATTACAGCCTGGCATTGTACAAATCAATATCCTTCATGCTAAGACTTCAGTAGCAGACACATATGTTTTCCGCTATTACTGGTAGGCCCAGAGGGATGAGCAGTCATTACCGTATAGCGTAAACAGCTTGGGGATCTCAACCTTAAATAATACATTAAAAGGTTCTCCAGAACTACACAGAAATAGCTGTAACTGTTCTCTATATCTCCTCTATGGATGAGGGATACAGATAGCACATAAATGACTATGTGGATTTCTGATTACTTCTCTCTTGTCCATGCGTGTGTATGGACATATTTATCATCAGGACGTAAGTTAAGAGTCATTCCACTAATGCGGAATATTAGCTACTTTATGTTTATGACATCAGGAAGCAAAGACATATGGTTAGTGCTCTGGAGCTTCAGCCAAGAGCTGCAGAGCCATCTCAGTTTATGCTGTGCAGCTATTTACTAAAGCTTCATAAAGCTGCTTTCACATAACTGGATTCCCTATACCAAGTACTCATACTGTATATAGGTATGGGACATGTCATTGAGAGACTCTGTTGTTTACATCAGAAATTTAAGGGAGAAGCCAAAATAGTCATGAACCCTTTAACATGTCTGTCCTGTCATAAAGCTGATCTTTTTTTGGCTCACAAATTTCAAGATAAGTTATTTTTAAAGGGGTTTTCTCAATAGAATAATGAGCTTTCAACATGTAGGGAAAGGCAAATGAATACTATTATCCAATACATTGCTTTTTTTTGCTTTGTTATCTCTTCTAAATGCACACAAGTTTCTCTTGGTCTCCGACCATATTTCTATCTCATCTCTCTTATCTGAAGCTGCTGTCCATCCATGGTGAGTTACTACCTACTTTGTGTAATCTCTAGGAACTGAGCTTTGTTTGTTTAAGATAAGGACACGTTTTCACTCCTTAGAGCTCTGTAGTCTTGTGTACTACAGATCTTATATCTCCTGCAGTCATTTCAATGTAAAATGCTCGGCTAGGAATAACAGAGCTGATATGCCAATCATTACTATAGACCATCCCACAGCCTAACCAAGACAGTATAACTTTATTTAACTAAATGGGGCTGAGCCACAATACCACAAATAACCTGTGAACCAGAATGATGCTGTTTCCATAATTACAGCTTATCACATATCAATATAATCGTTGGGAACCTTACAATAAAGTGAATGGTTGTTTCTTCCATTATACATATGGCTTTATTTTTATGTAAGTTTTAGAATATCAGGGAAAATTGTTAAAAAAGTGTATGTTTCCCTTAAGTCTCTGTCAGTAGCATTTTCTGCCCTGCAAACTGATAAGATATTTTTAGTGAGTGTGCTACCCTAGAAAATATTGCCCCTGGCAATGTGTTCTTTTCTGTCTTCTGGGACATAGGAAATTTGGTTGCAAACTGTCTCCTTAAGAAAAATATCTTCTCAGGTCTTTTCTGCCCTGGTTCAGACCAGAGGTTCCTACCCAAAGCAACATAAATTGGTCCATCTCTTTACCAGTTCTTTCTCTAGAAACCACAGGAGATGATGTAAGTCTAACCTCTCTTGACCTCAGTAGACGCTTTAGAATCTATTTGGACAAGACCTCTGCATTCCGAAAAGTATAGAACTTGTTGGATACCTTCTCCGTAGCAAGCAAGGCTTCAAAAGCCACCATCTCCGATGATCAGAAACACCATCCTTCAGGCCTCTATAACTGAAGCTCTGGATTCACTTCCCTTTTCAAGAGCTCACAGCTCCCGTTCCCATTTTGCTTCCCCAGCTGAAAAAGCCTTGGTATTGGTTGAACAGATATGTATTGCTGCCTCCTGATCATTACCTAACCCATTTATTTGGCATTACAGAATCCAGGAGAACTCTCAGAAGACACCTTCTTCAGTCAGTTTATTTTGAGAGCTGTGCATAAGGTTCCTCCCTACGGATCTACTTGCCATATCACATCATTGTGCTGCTGACAGGGACATTACGTTTTTCTGATTTAAATGTAAATCTGTTTTCACTACTTTCATCAGCACAAGCCTCTCTCCCTAAATTAGCTACTCTGCAATACTAAAAATAAACACAAGTTGAGGAGTCAGGGTTCATATTTTATAGGGGAGCTCATGCATTTAAAATTCCATCTGTCCTAACAGTCCGCACGACAGAGAATTCCCCATCATGGTGCTGCTGACAGGACTATGAGAATACAGATTTTCATTCTAAATTGTAAACTTTTCATATTTTTTTATTCTTACTTTTTATTCCAAAAAGTGGGATTGAAAAAGGTTATAATTGCATCACTTTTCAGTTATGAATATTAGTTTTTTGGGTCATTGGGGCAGGGTTAAAAGTTGTAGTTTAAATAAAGCAGTAATGTGTACGCTTGACATGGGTCAACTCTTCACATTAGTAGTTGGACCTCCACTGATAAGACACTTATCGCATATTCTATCGAAAATCTGAAGCAGAATGAGTATGCAACATATCTGAAAATGCATAGCATGCTCATGTTTCCTCACAAAATATGTCTGCAACATGTGGATGATGTGTAAAATCTCATTTACTTTGTTAGTAGTGAAGCTATCATCTGTGCAAATCTGCAGGTAGGATGTGCATCAAATCCGCCACAGGTGAATTGAGCCTAAATCTTTGCAAATATGCAGGACTACTCAATTATTAAAATAAATCTTACCTAGTGTTAAATAAAAAGCTCTGCAGATACAATAACTCAACATCAAAGCATCATATAAAGCCATCATTTATCAGTGGGATGACATCTCTTTGGTAGGTCATAATAATATAATTCAGCAAATCTGCACTTAGATTTTCTTGTTGTTATGTAAACTGATAAGAGGAACAAAGATATAAAAATCAATTTACCAAAGAGAAAAAAATCTGTTAACAGTGAAAGTTGCCCTGAGCATTGCTTGAAATTGTCTGATATATTGTCATAATGAGGATGAGAAGCTGGGATTTTCTGCTTGGGAATTCAGATAACTTGACAGAATTATACATGAAAAGTCATATGTCGGCCCTTTTACCAGTGCGACCTGAGTGGAAAATTTACACTTTGCAGCATAGGAAACCACCATTTAAAGGAAATTCACTTGGCAAAACTCAAAGAAAGTGGCAATACAATTATAATGTTGGCTGCATATATGTTTTTTAGGGCACCTACTGAACATCCCCCAAAACTCTAAATTGACTCCTTTCTCTGAATGAACTTGCATAAATACTTCAGCAAATCTGGGCTTAAATCCACACAGGAACTCTGCTGACTTTTATGTGAATTTTACTGTATAATCTGTTTAAAGGGGTTTTGCCACAATCTCATTTCATACCTCCTGCATCCAGCTCTTCAGCTCTGTGTGCTCAGAAGGGGGCGTGTGTGATTTGTTTGAATTGCATATCATGTGGCCCAGCAGGATGACATCACCATACCTTTCCTCTCTGTAGTCAAAGAAAGGTCTGTTTATGTAAAGCATTGTGAGTAGCTCAGAGATAAGGTTTTTAAGAGTCCAAGGTTCAAATCCCTGCAGGAACCAAACCTGTGTTTTTTTTTCTGTTATCAATGCACATACCTCATCGAGGTTTTTCTTTTTATTTATTTGCACTGTTTGACTAATTACTAAGGAGTACAGAGGACGGGAGTAGAGTGACAGCACCTAGGGTTTGAACACTCAGTAGCTGCCTAAGAGGAGAGGTGATGTCTGAGTATGTCTGACCAGGACTGAGGAGCTCTCAGCCCTTTTCGTATCCCCTGGAGACGAGCTGTAAACAATGGATTACTAAAGGAGCAGCTAAATCAAAAACGATGCAGAATTTTTAATAATAATCAATGGTAAAAATGTTTGTTATTTCATTTGCAAGCTTCTCACGTCAATTTCACTTCGTGGCAAAACCCTTTAATGTCAAGGTTAAAATTAAAAATCCAGCACGTTTCTGCAGCAGAATAAAAGGGTGTGTAAATTTCACAATATAGCTTGAAAGGGTGGTCTTGTTTAGAAAACCATTTTTCTACTGTATCAGGGAATTCTGATTTCATATGAGGAGCATCCTATATTTCCCAGACAACCCATTCACTTGAACAAGCTCTATTTAAAGAGGTATTCCCATCTCTATAAATGTCTGTCCACCTCTGGCAGCTGCACCAATTCATAGCATATGACATAAATGTCTGACAAACAATGGTCTCACCTTTGGAACTTCTCCTATCCACTTGATATGCTATAAATGTCTTATAGAAACTGATCTCATCTCTGGAACCTGCACTTATCCACAGGATATGCCATAAACAGCAGCAGAACTACCTTCGTGTCTGCTACGGGCCCACCACCACACAGGGCCAAACCCACGCATCCTGCCTCAGAACGCCCAGGCCCTCTGTCCCAGATGTGCAGTGCGTTTCCTGGGAATCTAGGGCAAATGAGTGGTCTAATTAACCATTTACACGTCCTCGTGACACACAAACAATTAAAGCCCCTAGCAGAACAGAGATCAACCTGTCCCCTGCCCCGCTATTCGGCCAAGCAGTACCAGGCGCTGGCTGTGAGTTCTGAGGTAGGTAGCATGATGACATCACATCATTGCACCACCTACACTGGATTTCATTCATAGAAGCTGGCCTTCAGCTCGTTGTAGAAAAGGGAAGAGACTTGAGTTTATTTATTGTCGGTTTGCTAATGGGTCCCTACCCAGCTGGGGTCTCTCTTCCTACCTATCTGGGGTCTACCTGGGACCTACCTATCTACCTGGGGCATATCTACCTATCTAACTTGAGCCTACCTACCACCTAACCAATTGCAGCATACCCACCTAGAATCTACATAACTAACTGGGGCCTACCTACATGGGGCCTAACTACTACCTACCAGGGACATATCTAGCAACCTATCTGAGGCCTGCCTACCTCCCTTGCTGAGGCCTACTTACCTACCCACCTGGGGCTACCAGCCTACCTAGGGTCTACCTATTTACCTGGATCCTACCAACTTACCTGAGGCCTACCAACCTACTGAGTGCCTACCAACCTATCTAACAGGGTTCTACACAACTATTTGATACCTTTCCCATTTACCTATCTATCTAGGACTTTGCCTACCTACCTGGGGCCCTACCTACCTACTTGATGATTCTGAGGGGTTCAGGCCATAGCTGTAGCACAATCTCCTGGGGGTTATCTCCAAGGAGACTGTACCTCTAAGCTATGACTTGTACCCGGTGTCCCACACATTGAAGGCTTGTACAGAGGTGGGGAACAGTGAGGTAGGTGCTGGAAAAGTAAGAATTCTAAGATATTTGTGGACAAATTCTGCAAAGATGAGTGGTGACTGGGAGAAGTTATCATGGCGTTCTGGATTAGATGCAGAATAAAATGAAAGTGAACAACTCAACAAAGAAAACAACACCTGTGAGTTCCTGGATGTAACTGTACTGTAATCACTTATATATGTGCAGAGCCTGTGTACACTGGTATCCACCACAGATGTAGCAGAACTAAAAAGAACAGATAATGTGCCGTTATATCACGGCACAGAGTGTTATCTCTACTTTCTCAATGCTTTTCAGTGGCCTTTGTTTACAGATGAGAACAGATAACACAAAAAGCCGTGATATCATGGTCAGGCTAGACTCTGCCACAATACAGTGACCACACAAATGAAGCAATGTACAATCTGCAGAACCTGTATACATTGGTATCTACCATTATTTGGTCACTGTATGGCGGTAATATTGGTCTTTGCATACTGATCTTTATTCAGTAATAGTTTAGTGGTTTTCTTCAGTCATTATTTGGTGGTTGGTCTTGGTATAGTGGGATTTTTTGGTAGCAGTATGATGGTGATTTGCTCCTCATATTATCTAGTAACTGCATGACTATTAACAGGTGCTGGTAAATGTTTGTGATTGGGGAGGGTCTGGCAAAGGGGGCCACATCCAAAAGTTTGCTATGGGGTCAAGGCTTCTCGAGTTATACCCCTGTCTGCCATAAATGTCTGACAGAAACCGATCTCACCTCCAGAAACTGCACCTATCCACAGGATATGTTAAAAATGTCTGACAGACGCCTGTCTTGTCTCTGCAATTTGCACCTATCTGGAGAACAAGTATCCCCTTACTCCGTTTTCTCGTTCTTGCCATGGAAGTTTTAATTCAGCTGTAGTTGGAACTCTGCTTAAAGCAGATGGAAATCTGTACACCTCTTATGTGCTGCAGCTGTGGCAAGAACAAGGTTAGGGCATAGTAAGGAAATCCCCATTCTTGAGACAGGTGCAGGTCCCAATGACAATATCAGCATCTATCAGACATTTTTTCCATATCCTGTGTACATGATTTTAATGTACAAAATGGGAGAACCCTTTAAATGATAAGTTTTGCCCATTAGGAGGATTAAAATGGGGAAATTATGTAATCTGATAACTGTCAAGGAATATTTCAAAAGATACCCATACACATTACAAAAATGCTGGTTGAACCTGCTGATTTCGGAAAGAACTTTTGACTCTTTTATGAGGGCCTCCCGACTTTCCAGATGAGGTTTGGGGAAAGAAAAATTGTGCAAGTTATCCAGTTTAATTCCTGATCCTTCAACCAAACTCAAATGTAAAATCTGAAGACTCTGATGTAAATTGGACAGCAGATTTTATTCTATGTAGTGGCAAGGGTGAAATCCTAGGTTAAATCTACCACCTTCCTGCAGCAGAATAAAGCATGATACAGATCTGAAAATGCACAGCAAATTCTAAAATCTGTTTAGTTCTTCTCAGTAATGTGTGAATCAGGTATTGAAAACACTGTTCACAGTGCTGTCATTTCTTGTGGATTTTCAGTGTGTAAAATATGGCTTAATGGAGACATCAATATACACCATTCAATAACAGAGCAATAAAATAACACAGTAACCACTGCTAACAAATAAAATGGCAGGCTAAAGGTATGTTCACGTGGCTTAAATTGCCATGTATTGCGCATTATGCACGGCAAAATTCACGCCGCAATTACGGTAATTCATAGCTCTCATAGAGAGCTATGGATTACGCGTCATCTCCTCGTGTGTACAATACAATCGTATTGTACGTGTGGGGGGGGAATTGACACGTCAATTGTTACGCACCGCTGACAATGCGTGTCAATGGGTCCGGCCAGGTGCCTGCCCCCCCCGTGCTTTGGAATTACGCACTGGTTCCAAAACACATGGCGTATTGCGCCACAATAAGCCGTAAGAACATTCCCTACGGTGACATTTCATGAAGAGAAGTTTAAAATATGTACCTAATAAAAGTTGTAGCTCAAAAAGGGTGATGTTTCTTATTAGGGACAGGCACCATGTCGGTGTGTGGAGACTCATATGCCTGGATCGCTCCACTGAAAATGAAATACACTCTAAAAGGCTCATGGAAAAGAGCTCTTTTCCCATGAACCTTTTAAAATGTATCCTAATGAAAGTTGGGCACAGTAGACCACACTTCTGTGTCCAATGCACTGCATTTATGTTTAGTAAATACGGCAAACATAATCTAGTTTGGACTACATTTACACTATAGATCTCTGGCCCCACCAAAGTATCCAGGGGATAAATTTCTCATGGTATACTATGAATGAGTACGAAACAAATGATGTGAATGGGACCTAGGAACATCAATAAGCTGAAGAGAAGGTTGACAACTTAAAGGGGTTGTCCCACCACAAAATAGGTGATAAATGTCTGATCACTGGAAATCCCACCATTGGGATTCCCACAATGTGTAGAATGGGGACCACAAAGCCCTGATACTCCTTTCTGAATAAAGTCTTTAAACGGAGCACTGCTGCTCTGTTTAAAGTTAATACCACCGACAAAGATAGCCAGGTACAGCACTCAGCTATCTTTCTCAGTCTTTGGGCCCTCATTTCAGTGATCTGTGTGGGTCCTAAGGTTGGGATCCCCTCAGTGATCAAACATTTATCAACTATCCTATAAATAGGTGACAACCCCTTCTAATCTAGTGAATAAATAGGACATAAAATGTGATTTACAAGGAAGGTAGTTACACTCATTCATTGAACTAGTGACATACCGTATGTTTATGATAACAGGTAAGTCATCTATTAATCTTGTGCAAAAAAATATAGCAGTGAATCTCCATCTTTACACACTGTTGTATGATGTAATTTGTAAACGTATCTTTATAGAAGTCTGGGCTCTGTCTTCTTATACAAAGCTGCAAATAAGCTGCATAACCACAGAGCTAAGAGATGAAATGTTGGCTGCTTGTAACCACCACTAGAAGGCACTCACTGTATACATATTCCCTGCTGAGTTCAGAAACAGAGCTCTGGCCACTATAAAGATATTTAAAAAAATCAGCACAGCTGGACCTATTGAGAATAAATACAATAAATGGTTGAGGGTGGATATTCTGTGTAAAATGTTTGCAGTTTACCAATAATATTTGGCTGCAAAGCAAATTTTGAGCCCAAAATCAGTGAAATTATGTTATGGTACACCCTGGTAGGAGAATAATACAGGAAGGACAGTGGGGACTACTATACCTGTCAGCCATTCTCTTCCATTTAAGGAGCTGCATAGTGGGCTTATCATCCACAGGAAGGTTCAGTCTGTGTTTAAAATAGGTTATAATTCCTTGTTCCTCCAATAAAATGGGTACACGGTATGTAGAAGACACATCATGAATGAATATGACCTGAAAATGAAGTTTTGCCATGATGAGACATATAATAGTAAGAATAATGTATCATTAAATCACCAACTAGTGAGTGGTTCAGAAGCCACAAAATGTCATCCAACATAATGCAGAATAAAGTACAAATATGTGCCAAAGGAAAGGTGAACAAAATGCAAAATGAAGATTACAGAAAATGAGGCAGATGACTAATATAGATAAAGCAAGTCCTTACATATTACAGTCAGAAAGAGCTGCTTGAAGTTGGAAATCACTTTCTATTTTGAGGACAGAAGCTTTTTTGGTTCATGTATTTTATACACAATGTACCAGAAAAAAATGGGGCCCTCATCTGGTGCTCATCCTGGCACATGTAAAGAGCAGTACAGGCCATGTAGTACCGTACTATACTGTAGAGAGACCTTGAAGATAGGGAGGTGGGTTTAAGCAGTTTTGATCAAAAATGTGAACTAAGAGCCTAAAAAAAAGTCATGTATCCTAAATAGCAGAAATGCTTTTTCAAAGATTCCTTTGTGCCTTTTGATAGTTTCTTTAGTTAATAGTGTGCTCCTGATATAGGAATGTTTATGTATATTGCTGCCACACCAGTGTGCACCTATGCTCATTTTTTTTCAAAAGAGTTTTTGGATGTGCAAAGCCAAATATTGTTTTCTAGCTTGTGTATGGTGATAATATTGTATCCTGAAGCCAGTGTAATTTAAGGGAACAGTGTTTTCTCTACAGTAACAAGTAGTATGGAATTATAACGTTCTGAAGGTGAAATCTGAGTCTAGGAAGCAAAGCTTTAGATAGTATTAGCACTCCCTCTCATATGTTAGTGCAAATTATGATATCCAACACACTGCCACTACAAAGACCCTCTATAAGGAAATGCATGTATTAGATGAACTCGTAAAGCATTCTGTCCTGAGATGGACTACAGAATTGAGAGGCATGGTAAAAAGTCTGATAAAGCCCTAGATCTATCTGTTATTAGTTGGATGAAAATAAAAAATTGTTGGATTGTTCTGACTTTTTCTTACCACTGAAATACATCCAATATAAAAAAGGAACAACTTTGCAAATAGTCTTCATGAAAGACTGTTGGTTATAGACTAGAAACAAACCCTGCAGTCATGTATTATTCTCCTCTATCTGGCTTTTTTTCTGGATAACCTACAGGCAACAGAAGAGAGGGCTGAGAGAGTCGAGCATCACAAGACTGCAGGATCAGACTACACAGGGTTTGTTTGTTTAAGGATGGAGACACGTAGATCTGCATAGGCACTGTATGAAGTCTATTTTCAAAGCTGTAGCACTCCTTGGGTTAATAACCTCTCTACTAGCTTTCCAACTGACCCCTTAGGCTATGTCTACACAGAACACAAAAACAGATGGATTTTCGGTGGTTTTAGTATTTTGAAACTGCTGAAAATCCGACCGTTTAAGCAGCCCATAGAGTTTAATACAAAAAACGACCTGTATTCTACACAGGTAATTTCTTTTCTTCTCACTTTCTGGCGCCGACATACAATTGTATGGGTCGACAGCAAAAAATTTAAGAACCGACTACATTTTTTGCGAAAACAGTGACAAAAATCATGGTCATGCATCGGCCAAAAAGTCGTTGACTTTCTGTCGGATTTTGTCCTGTGTGGCCCTAGTCTTACAGTCTGGCATCCCTGCTTTACAACCTACCAAAACTGAATTCACTATGGTATCTAACTATCTCTTGTGAGGCATGAGCCACTCATGTTTTATCCTTCTAGACCTATCAATTGCATTTTACACAGTAGATCACGTAATACTCCTGCGTACCCTCTACTCCTTTTGCTGTCCTATCTTGGCTTTCCCCCTATCTCCCTGACCGTGCTCTCAGTGTGTGTTTTGCAGGCTGTTCTTCTCCACTCCTTCGTTCTTCCGCAGTAAGTAAGACTATCACTAGGTTTGGTTTTTCTGTACCAGCTTTATGGTCATGACATCTGACTATATACGCTCTCCTATGACATTTCACCTGTTCTCTAGTGATTGATGGTTTTCTCCACATCTCCCACTCAAAGAGGTTTTCCCATTTATATCAAATCGATAGTATACACCATCAATATGTGATCGATCTAGTTCCCACCTCTGCTACCTGCACTTATGGGACGTCGAAGGTCTCCAAGTATAGCCAAGTAGGCCCCTAGAAGTCTTCAAGTACAGCCAAGTAGGCCTTCAAAAGTCTCCCAAGTATAGTAGAACAATCGTGCTCGGCTGTACTCAGAACACCAATCGAAATCAATGGGACAGTTCCGACCATATCTCACACGTTAATGGCGTATCCTATTGAAATGTGTGACATGGGAGAGCCCCTTTAATATGGCAAAGGCCAGGATCACATCTTATTTCATTCAGAACTAATGGAACATATTTGTAGCCAAAAACGGACATTGACTGAGGGAAACGGAATTTCAGGTTTCTGTTTTTTTTAATTGATCTGTTTAAGGAGACTACAAAAAAATGGATACTTTTGTTTTCATTTGCATCAGTTTATTATAGTCAAAAACTAATCCTTTTCGTTTAAATATCTGAAATTTGTCTGCACATTCTTAGACATGTTTAGCAGATATAAAAGCAGATGCCAACAAGATACATACAAATATATATTTTCCATTGAATCAATGTAAAATTTAAAAAACGAAGCGTCCTTTCCATTGGCTACGCTATTTTTTTTTGGGTCACAAAAACAGACATCTGAAGGAACAGAGCCAAACTGAAGCAAATAAAGCCTAGTAACCCAACTGAAATGACAGTTCTTTTCTGTTTTTTGTATTAAATAGAGCAACAGAAAGCCAAATAGATATGTGAACCAGCCCTTATACTTGACTTTGATCTGTCCTTTCTTCCTCATTTTCCCCTAATGTCAAAACCTTTCAAATTCACCTGAAAAAAAACATCCCTCATATCCACTTCCCACGACTGACACTCTGAAAACTCTTATCCTTTCCCTAATCATTTCTTGTCTAGACTACTAAACAAACCAGCTCCACTTCAATCCATCACGAGTAGATTTTTCTGTCTAGTGGTTTTACTAATGCCCGTGCTCCTTTTAAAGAACTCATTTTAAATCTTTCTTCTAGTCTACAGAACTTTTAACAATGCTGTACCATCATATATCTCCACTCTCATCCTTCCTTATTATTACATTCTTCCCCTCTCCCTTCCATTTGCAGAACTTCTCCTGTGATACACGTATTGTGTGGACTCGCTGCCCCAGACCATTAGACTCTCTTGCAGTTTTAAGCATGCATTAAAAAATTCACTTTTAATGATCCATATGTCACATAATCCTATTCCATAGCCCATATACAACCTGTCAGTGTCGGACTGGGATGCCTAAGGCCCTTCAGAGGTGTTGATTTTAGGGGCCCACCCTGTCTCCACCAACTGAACGCTACCCCGCTGAGTCTCTCTTCAACTGAGTCATCATCACACTAATCTGTAATAAAGATGGGGAGCTGGGGCTTCTGAGTCTCCCAAACCTAATTGAAACAGGACACTGGGTAGTAAACATAAAGGGCGACATGTATATATGGGGTTGCACCAGTATTCTGGTGTCCTTTCAGTCCAAAAACTGGCTTAGCCCTGTTCTCCAGATTTATGAGCAGGTGCACTCCAAAATTAGGTGCATTTTACGGTGCCCACAGCACTTTGTAATGTGCTCAAGACGTAGGCACGTTCTGGTGGCTTGTCACAGCACAACCGTATGATTCTACACATTTATGGCTGGAGGATGGCGAAACTATGAACATTACTGCTAGAGCAGGTACTTGTGGTGGTTTATCTGATCCTGAGCTGTCATAGTGGAACAAGAAAGCGCCAAATCTATGACCCACAGTAAAACCCACTATGTGCATCAGACAATACAGCCACCCAGTATTCTAGCACTTCCTTTACAAGCCTATTTGCACCATGCCCACATATAGAAAATGACTAAAATCACATATCGCCCAAAAGGTATATAGATATATGTCCCCCTTCCGAAATGATACATTTTTTATAAATAAAAATATATTAAAAACTATAACACAAAGTACTGAGTATGAAACCACTAAATGATGGTCATACAGTTACCAAATAACACCGCTACACAAAACCAGTATCTCAAGGCCAACATTACCCATATATCCACTAAGACCAAATACTGCCACATCATGACCACATATCACCAGCACACAATGACTGAAAAATAGCACCATATCATTACAGAATATAAACCATTACACTTTGATCATTATTACATACAGTGACCCTATATTGGTAGATACCAGTTGTACACAGGAGCTCTGCACACATATAGCAATATGCCATCATTGTCTAAAGTGGAAATACCCATTTAAGGGCTAATGACTACATGCTTGACGACTTGGCATTAGCATTGGCTCTTCTTAAAAGAGGGTGGGGCATGATCAGTACACAGATACTGTAACACTATGGACTATATACTTCTGTTACGATAGCTGCATACTATGGTCACTACTAAAGGGTACCTGTAATGGATTCTTTTTTTGTATATTTTCTTTGGGATGCATTTATTGTTGTTTTCCGAGGGGGAAAAAAGTCTGAAAAATGGCAATTAAAAATATCTGACTTAATGGATCTGATGGAGTTTGCTCCTAATCTTCTCCTAGTGGTAGCTGTATATGCAGAGGATTTGGAGCTCTGTATCAGTAAACCAAGACCAAAACATTATAAAGATCTACTAAGAAACTAATCAGCACAGAAGTTTGAAAAAAAACTGTATAAAAACTGGTATCACTGACATAAATCCATGTCCCCAATGAGCCTCACATTCTAATTCCCCGATCTCTAACAGATACTTAGGTCAATTTCATAGAAAGATAATTTACCAATCAGTAAGTTTTTGAAGCTTTAGTAAAAAACAGAGAACCCAGAGGAAACCTACAAAACTATGTGTGAGATAATTTGTTCATAAACCACAAACATCATTAAATAAATAACTGACCTGTTCTGGTTCCACGTGGCAGAACATTGAAATCTTCTGCTTCACAGCCATCTCAATGGGTTTGGCACTCCTACACACAATCTGTCAAGAAATTATTGATAGTCAGAGCTCCCCATTTGCCCACATTATTTCATAAATATGCTGAGCCTCTACCCAAAACTCATTGACAGGTTTATCTCAGCAGGCACAATAATCTTTACTGGGTATTGCCCAGATATGGGTAACCACTCTGGTCCTCCAGAGTCCTCATTTGTAGAGACTAACATGGTCACCTTCTATAATTTAGTCAGTCTTCCATACATCCCACCAGGACTTCTGCCCCCTTATTTTGTAGTTGATAATAGTTTTTTTTAGTTTTTTTGCCTGGAATGGGTGACAGTACTCAATGGGGAGAACCTCCTTGTGGCTGAGGCTTTCTTCAGGTCACAAAATCAGCCTTAAAGGTCACTCCAAAAAGGCTACCTTAAGTAATGTTTTTAATAAACCTAGATATCCAAATAAGGGTTCACATCACGTTGTTATTGCATGTAATGGTTGGAGAATCTCCGGCCACAAATGCTGAAGGTATTCATAGGCCACCATGCCCCCTGCCAGAAGAGTGTCCTTCTGACATACATTGAGCTGAAATATGCTGTTTTCTTTTCTGTTTTAACTGCACCACAAAGCATAGTCTGAAAAGGGCTAAGGTTTCTCATTAG
The DNA here is from genome assembly GCA_025379985.1 of Phyllomedusa bahiana. Lineage (NCBI taxonomy): Eukaryota > Metazoa > Chordata > Amphibia > Anura > Hylidae > Phyllomedusa > Phyllomedusa bahiana. The sequence continues at coordinate 100,090 of JAODAL010008920.1, forward strand.
GGAGAGGCACCAAGTCATCGTGTAGAGACTTCTGATCTTGAACATTCCACTGAAATTTAAATATTCGAAAAGTCTTATGGGAAGAAAGCTGAACTCTTCATGCCATCTACTGGATGTAGCAAGAGTCACATCTGACTCTCTGAGCCTTGCAATGTGAAAGGGATTAATAGGCCATGTCCCCAAGGCACTTGAGTTTGAGGAACCGGTTTCAAGGTCACGTAATTTGAAAACCTTAGGTCTTAAAAGGGGTAAGTTTTCAATGGGCCATATCAAAAACCTTTGCCAGCAGATTCCCATTTATTTTTCTGTTAAAAAACCGCGGGGGTTTTTGGCGGGTATGAAATGTCTTTAAAAAAGGGGGGGGCTTTATCCGTCGGGAAAGCCGCCCCCCTGGGGGCCATGTGACAGCACGAAAGCAGGAAAAAAACCCGGCGGAAAAACCCCACCGGAAATTTTCCTGTCCCTTTAAACACCCCATACAGTCATGCCAGTTTGTTCAACTGCAGACGGCTGTTGCAGGGTGCACAGAACAACATTGGAAGGCTAGGTGACTGGCATTAAGCGTAGCTTAAAAGTGGTAAGGTTTCCCATTAGGGTGAGGCAACATATCAATGTGTAGAGACTTTGGGCGACATGCATGATTTCTGGCGCCTATACGCCAACTTTATTGCGCGCATTAGTAGCTTAGATTGCACCTGAATTTATTAACCTGTTCTACTGCGGGTCATAGATTTAGTGCTTTCTAGCTACTAAGCGACAATTCAGGCTCAGGTCAACCAGTTTTAAATTGGTCTGCGTGTTCCAGCAGTAATGCACCTGGTTTTGCTGTACTAAAGTCATAAATGTGTAGAATACTACGGTTGTAGGGCACATCTTAGGCACATTAGAAAGTGCCGCGGGCACTTTATAATGCCCCTAATTTTGGAGTGCGTCTGCTCATACATTGAACGCACAGCGCCAGTTTTTGGGCTGAAAGGAAGCCAGACTACTGGTGCAGCCCCGTACATATGTGTAGCCCTTAAAGGGGTTATCTCACTACATCGATTCATCTTCCCTCAGTCCTATTTTCTCTGTTTCATTTTTTAATTCAGGAGTAGTTTACTGGCTACTACTGGCCTGCAGTGATGAGCTGCTGAGGACACCAGATCTGTAGCTATAGCGACCAGCGCTGGCAGCCTATCAGGAGAGATCAAACAGGTCTGTAGCTATAGTGACCTAAGAAGCTCATGCAGCCCATAGAAGAGGGAATAACTCAGAATAGGTAGAACACTGTTAATGGACACATGTTGAAAAGCGACTTGTTTTTGCAAGATCTTTAACATAAAAAGCATTCCTTGTAGACAACCACTTTAATGCTTTGAACGCTCCTTTGAAATTTAGATACTCTAAAAGGCTCATGGGAAAAGATCTCAGACACTGCAGCACCCTCTTTTAGATGTAATATTCCTCAAGTCACATCTGACTTAATGACTCTTGCAATGCTAATAGGATTAATATAGCCATGCCAGTTAGTACAGCTGATTTGGGGTATTGCCCCTCATCTGTGCAAAATAAGACACTGTCTGACCAGATAGCTCAAAAGGGATACAATTTCTCATTAGGGAGAGGTGCCATGTTGATGTGTAAAGACCATACATGCCAACTCTCCCGTTTTTGGCGGGGGGGTCCCGCTAATGGGGGTCGTCCCCCCCCCGCCCTCCCGGCAGAGTTGGCATTCCTCCCGCCGCCAGCAGGCAACGGGGGGACCGCAGCGCAAGAGTAGCGCTGGTGCTCTACTCTGGCGCCGGGCCGCTCCTACAGGCGGGTGAAGCGGCCGCAGCGGCCGCTCACCCGCCCCGGCGAGTTTCACTGACTTGTGCGGCCACAGCCGCACAGTCAGTCAGCAGTACAGGGAGAAGGCAGGAGGGATCATTCCCCTCCTCCCTCCTCCCCCCTGTATGTACAGTGGCCGGTGAGGGCTGTACATACAGGTCAGTGTCGCAGGGGGTGTGACTGCACTCACTCCCCTGCGATGCTGAGACTATCAGTCGGCCGGAGATGTCCGGAGCTGCAAGAGCCTGTTGAGGTAAGGGGCTTTTTTTCTTTCTATGAGTAATAGGGGGACTCTACCTGGCTACAATGGGGGGGGGGCTACCTGGCTACAAAGGGGGCATCTACCTGGCTACAATGGGGGGGCACTACCTGGGTACAAGGGGGGCACTACCTGGCTACAATGGGCTGGGCACTACCTGGCTACAATGGGGGGGGGGGCACTACCTGGCAACAGAGTGGACACTACCTGGCTACAGAGGGGGCACTACCTGGCTACAATGGGGGCACTACCTGGCTACAATGGCGGCACTACATGGCAACAGAGGGGGCACTACCTGGCTACAAAGGGGGCACTACCTGGCTACAATGGGGGGGCACTACCTGGCTACAATGGGGGGGGCACTACCTGGCAACAGAGGGGGCACTACCTGGCTACATGGGGTCACTACCTGGCAACAGAGGGGCACTACCTGGCTACAAGGGGCACTACCTGGCTACAATGGGGGCACTACCTGGCAACAGAGAGGGGGAATACCTGGCTAAAATGGTAGCAGTACCTGGCTACAATGGGAACGGCTATAAGGGCACTACCTGGCAACAGAGGGGGCACTACCTGGCAACAGGGGGCACTACCTTGCTACAATGGGGGCACTACCTGGCTACAGAGGGGGCACTACCTGGCTACAATGGGGGCACTACCTGGCTACAATGGGGGGGCACTACCTTGCTACAATGGGGGCATCTACCTGGCAACAATGGGGGCATCTACATGTCTAACAAAGGGGGCATCTACCTGGATAACAAAGGGGGGGCATCTACCTGGCTACAAATTTGGCTCTACCTGGCTTCAAATTTGGCTCTACCTGGCTACAGAGGGGGCATCTACCTGGCTCCAAGGGGGCATCTACTTGGCTACAAGGGGGCATCTACCTGCCTGTAAGGGGCACTACCTGGTTATCGGGGGCTACTACCTGGCTATAAGGGCATCTACCTGGCTTTCTTCCAAAGCTGTTATGCAGTTAGGTGGAGTGGGTGTGGCTTTTTGAAGGGGCGAGGCACACCGACGAGATAGGCGCGCCGCCCTCTACAATCTCCTGCTTTTTCAATTTCAAAAGTTGGCAACTATGGTAAAGACTTATTGCCTTGAACGCTCCACTGAAATCTAAATATCCTAAAAGGTTCATGGGAAAAGAGCTGGAACTCTGCATTACTCTCTATTACTTTACTTTACACAGGAATGTGTGGTATATGTGTTAGGATGTATTCCACCGTATGCCTATAAAGTATCATAAGCTTCCATACTTAAGAGGCTGGAAGCAAAAACCAAAATGTGTGCAGAGCCTTCCTGTGGTGTCTAGAAAACCAAGTTTCATTTTTACATTTAGGCCCCCAAAACCAGCCAGTTAGTCTGTGGAGTTGTATAAAGGATTTAAAGGACATACAAAGTCTGGAGATAAGCCTAAACCCCTGTGGGCTCGGACTCTGTTCTGCGTCGGTTTGGTCTTCTGTTCGCCTGTAGCTGTCGGCTAAAAAAAAGATAAATGTTAATTGTTAATGTTATCATGACATAGTCAGGCACAAATTCACTTTTACTGCTATGCAGCTCACGTTAATAAATCTGCTGCAGCCATCACTGTGTAGATGCACCTTGTGTAGGATTGTTGCATTTGTGTGTAGATGTGTGTTTATGTGTACGTACATTACATTCTTTGCATAAATGCATTAAATTGTAAAAGCAGTAGTTCCACAATGCACAGTCAAGTCACATTATTATGACCACCATCTAATATACACAGTAACCGCTGTGTGCAGCACAGACAGCAGCTAGGCAGGCTGGGAGTGACTTAAAAGAGTTTTACCCCTGCGGCCCTCCTCCACATTCACTTCTGTGGGAGCTTCCAAAGATTGCAGAGTGTGCCTTTAAAGGGGATTTCTCACTACAATGATGAGCTTTCAACATGTAGGAAAAGGTAAACGAAGGCTATTATCAAAAACATTGCTTTTTTATTTTGCTTGGTTGAGATCTCTTTTGAGTGCACAGAAGTTTCCCTTGGTTAGCAACCATCTCTTTCCAATCTTTTATCTCATTGCTGGAAGCTGCTGTGCGTCCATGGTGATGTCCCTTCCTGCTGTGTGTAATCTCTAGGAATAGAGCTTTGTTTGTTTAAGATAAGGACATATTTTCACTCCTTAGAGCTCTGTAGTCTTGTGTACCACAGATTTTACATCTCCTGCAGTCATTTCCCTGTAACAGGCTCAGCTAGGAAGAGCAGAGTTGATATGCCAATCACTGGTATAGATAGAGAACTGATAGAGTTTAAGTTTGCCTATGGCAAAATAGTAAATATAGTAATCACTGGTATAGACCTGACCACAGTCTAATCAGGAAGTGAGAGTTTGAAGCTGGCTGTGACTGTTAAACTGCATGGTGAGAAAACCACATTAATAAGATCCTGGTAGGTTGTCACTGGCACCTGGAATCATGCTGACTGCAATGTATCCCACAGCTACTGGAGGACGCATGGGAGAGGATCCACAGAGCAAACACTACGATTGAGGTCCCACAGGTCATCAATTGGGTTCAAGTATTTGGAACTAAGGTCTCAGGGTAGTACTTAAAAGTCTTGGTCATGCTCTTCCAACCAATGTCAGGCCATTCGTTCAACACAGCAGAAAAAAATTACTCATCGGTGAAGGCAACCCCTGCTAATCAGCAGAGGTCAAATGTCGATACTGCCATAAAAATTTAAGTCTTTTCTGCTGATGTAACTTCATTACCAAAGGTGCAGTAACCATCCATCTGCTTCAAAGCCCCACGTGCAGTAGGGTTCACTGAATTGTTGCTTAAGAGAAAGGGTTATAGCCCTATGGTTCATTTTGGTGGCGAGCTGCTCCATTGTAGTGTGCTGGTCCACCCTCTTGCACTTTCTTAGTCGATGTTCACCTCGCACATCAAAGGCACATGTTACTCTGCAGTTTAAATGTTGCTTATTCAAGATGGTGTGTGTTGTCCACCCATGATACACTTTTACCACAGCAGCAAATGAACAGTTCACAAACCGCACAGTTGAAGAAATACTGCCACGCTGGACATGAAAGCCAATAATCACCCCTTTTCGCAACTCTGATCAATCACCCATAAGACATATGTGTGCTGACAGCCTATTACACACCTTATATACCCACTAAGCCAGCAGATCACACGTGACTTCCTTCTTGAGCTATGTGCTACCGATGACGAAAATAGGAAGTAGACAACTGTATATCGATATTTGGGGTTTGCTCCAATTAAGATAATTCTCATATTTGAGTAGATACATCATGCGAGAGTCAGATTGACTGTGGCTTGCTGGTCCGTCCATCCACCAAACAGGCTGAATTTTGTAGGCTCAATGGACACATAAAGTAACCATGGCCAGAATTCTGCAGGACGATGGTGGAAACTTGAATTCTCAACTGTGATCTCAGCTTCTTATCATATCATTCCCATTTGTAAAACATCTAATGCTAAGCACGTATTGTTATTTATAATATCGCCTCATACATTAGCATAGATTTATCAAATTATGTTTAATGCCTGTGAAAGCTGCCTGTGACTAAACATACTTTTTGTACAGATAAGAAGCAGGTGTTTCAATAAGTAAATCTCACCTCTTTAAAAATATAAATGGAAAATGGATTAGATTAGATATGGAGGCTTCTTCTACAAATTGTATAACACACATCTATTACTATCTCCCCAAAGTATAGAAGTTTGAAAACAGATGGCTGCAGGACTACTGAGTTAAGAATAGAAGAATTGGTCCCCTTTTCTCCAGAACAAAGTCACTCTTGTCCAGAGTCAATGCCAGGTATTGCAGCTCCTTTTCGTTTGGACACCAAGGGCGGCATGTATGAAATTTGGCGTGTAAATGCCAAATTTCATGAGCATAATAATAGGCTAGAATGCGCCTGATTTATGAACCAGCTCTACTGCAGTTCATAAATCAGATGCATTCAAGCGCTAGTATGACACTTCTGGCTCAGGTAAACCACTTTGAAAGTGGTTTACCTGTTCCAGCAGTAATGCGCCTAGAAATGCCGTAGCGAAGCTATAAATCTATAGCTTCGCTACGGTTCTAGTGCACCCTGCTTCCCGCACACCCCCCAAAATCAGGCACATTACAAAGGGGGACGCGGGGCGCAAAGTAGGGGCACCTAAAAATGGGAGTGGGGGGTTTTTTAAACATGAGCGAATGGGGCGCCCCAGATATCGGGTTAAAGATGCCAGATATCGGGGCCCCAGCCCCTTTCCCAAAACATGCCACCCCAAGTGGTAGTAATTCTAATCTCATACAACTACGTTTTGGAGTGATCTGCGAGCCCCTGTCATATTCAAAGACGTTTACCTAAAAAAAAGTTTGGGGGGGTTTCCCCCCATGTTGGGCCCAAAGGGAAGTAACTAAAATGTATTGTGCCCCCAAAAAAAAAAAAAAATAGGGGCCCCCAAAAAAAATGACAAAAATTTAAACTGAAAGCAAAAAATAAAAAAAAAACAAAACAGATACATAATAGTGTATATCACTGATCTCGTATAGCAGTGTTATATAGCAAAAAGACACCGTCTTGCTGTTCCCTATAAAAACATTTGTGTGTGCCACACAGCAGGTATGGCTTTTTACAATTTAAAAATTTCCCACCCAGGGTTTAAAGATCCTAACCCTTTCAGTCAAAAAAAACCAAGATCCATTTTCCAATGAAAAAAATTGCTATTTTGTTCATTGAAAGGAATAGATGCTATGGATGCCCACCTGTGTCAATGGACAGGAAGGGAAAACATGCATTGACAGCAGTTCACTTTTTTCCAATAAAACAGCTGTTTGGGCCAGGCTCCCATAAAAGCAAGACCAACTTGCCTTTAAAAAACAAAACAAACATTAATAAAAACAGCCCTTGAGGGGGCGGGGCCGGAAGCCGAGCAAGATGGTCGCAGGGTAATGGGCTCCGCCCCAAAGGCCCTATCTACACACCGTCCCTTTTCCTGCAATTTCCCCCCCCAAAAAAAAAAAAAAAAAAAAAAAAAAAAAAAGAGGGGAAAAAGAAGGTCCCAAAACTGCTCCAAACCCCACCCCACAAGGGCCCCGGGTCACCCCGCGGACCCGAACGGGGCGCTGAAAAATTACCTTCCCCCGCCCCTCCTGCCGCCGGCGCCGCGACCCCAGCTCCCGCCATAAACCCCGGGCCCCCGGGTACACGCGACCCTCCCTGAGGGCCTGGGGCTCCACGCGGCAGCGGCGCCGGGAAAACCCGGAACTTCCCGCCCGCCCGGAGACCAGGGCGACGAGGGGCACCCCACGCACCCCCGCAACCCCCAAGACGGGGCGGGAGGCCTGAAAGGGCATCGGGTACAGAGTTGCACGGCCTCTACAAACCCCCCCGCAGCCCAGAAACGTGCAGAAACCCCCCACCCCTCAGGCTTTTAAAAACCCCTCGTGCCGGGGGAATAAAGCGGGCGGGCCTCTCCCATGGGACTGTGAAATAAATCCCTGCAAAAGGACTCCCACCTGGCCCCCCCTCTGGGCTCAGATACCCCAGCCCCCGGGCCCACTCTCTCACCTCATACTCTGGACTCAGGCATGCTCCCCTTCTCCTGGCCCGGGATCCCCAGCTTCTTCCCCAGCTCAACACAGCCCCCCACCCCATTTACCTTAAATTAATTTAGGGGCGAAGAAACAAATTCGGGTTGGGGGGATCCCTAGGCCCGGGGAAAAGGAAAACCCGCAAGCTATCCGAACGTTATATTAAACCCAAAATTTCGGGGGAAATTTCCCCCCCCCCCCCCCCAACCAAACCGATTGATGGGGGGCACACGGGGCACTCTGACCTAAAGGGCTCCTCCCCTTTTCCCCCGGGGACATCACCCGCTGTTTTCCCATGACCACACGGTGAAGGAACATCATGGAGAAAGGCCAGAAACCAACCCAAACCTCGAAAAACCAAAGGCTTTCCCCTTTCAGATTTTCTCCACCTACCCCTGCACACTCTACAAAAACCGCCCCCCTTCGTCCCTCCCGGGCCCAAATTCTGAAAAAAAAAAGCAAAAACCCGAAACAGAGGAATTTTCCCCTTTGCCCTCTCTGCCCCGGACTGAGGAAAAAACAGCATTTCCCTAAAGACCCTTTTTCAGCCCCTGCCGAATTTTTTTGCAAGACACTTCAGACCCCTCCCCCCAAGGGCTGGATGTTTGGGAACTTTTTTCTCTCCCCCCTCCCCCACCCCCAAATCTGGCAGCCAGCCCCCCCCCACAAAGGAACCCTCTCCTGGTACATCCCCCTGGCTCAAAAGGGCCAGAAAATCTGCCTCCCCGCTAGGCCCGGGGAAACTGATTGAGGGAACAGCGATTAGAATTCCCTCATATGTTTTTTCCCCTGGACTATTTTTTTCCTTTCCCCTTTTCATCAGCTCTTTTTTTTGATGAAAGGGGGTTTATGTTTTTTTCCCTTAAAATTTTTAGAAGATACCTTTTGGGTGTTCGGGCACCGAAAGACCTTTTTCTGATCGGGTATAGCCTTTCTTTCTTTGCACCCGGAATCTCTCCTCTTTCCCCCTCAGGGCTGTGGGCCCAGGGGGGAACAGAGAAGACCCCACCTTCTAGGGGGGCGGGATATACGGGACGGCTTTCTCAAGCCCCTAGTGAAAAAGCCCGTAATACCCCCAACCTCCGACCCCCGGGCGTTTTTGGGCCCCGGGGAGTCAGCGTACCCCACCTACTTGTAAAACCAACTGTTGTCGTCCCCCCTGATTGTTTCGTGGGGCGTCTGTCTTTTTTTTCCTTTTTGTTCCCCTCCCTCCCCCTTTTTGTTTCCCCCTCCTAGAGTTTTTCCTGTTTGCCTGAGTACAAGGGAAGAAAAACGTCTAAATCCCCACACCCTTTTATTGAAACCCAATTAGCTCGCATACCACATTTCCCTCTGATCTCACTCATGGTCCCCCCTGCTTTCCCCCTAAATGTCAAGGGCTTAACCCCAAATTTTCAAGAGGGGGCGGCTCTGGGGGGAGTGTAGAACCGAAAGGGGGGCAATGGGTCTTCCTCCAGGAGCCCCCACTAGTTTCCCCAAGGGATCGTTCAGTTTCCCCAAAAACATATCCCCCCGGGCCTTTTTTCTAGTTTTTAATGACAAAAAAAAAAGCGGTGGGGGAAATTATTAAATACCCAAAAAATTTTCCCCAAATGCAGGTAAAAGGGTTTCCTTTAAATCAAACCTGGGGGAACATACCACCCTTTTAAGGGCCACGCTTGGGGGAAAACCCGATCCCCCTTTGGGAACGGTACTTTGCCTTTTTTCCCCCCAAATAAATTTTTTGCATGAGTCTTTGCTAAACAAAACCAAAATTTTTCCCTCCACCCTTGTTTCCCTGGGGGGGAGATTTTAACCTAATTTTCTCAGATTAAATTTGGCAGGGTGCGGCAGGTGGGGGGAGCCCCCGGGTCCCCCCCCGGGCTAGACCTCACAGCCCTTAGAAGGCTCTTTCGATCTCAGGGGGCTTTTTGGGATCTCTGGGGGGTGAACCATCCTAAAATAAAGAGTACTCTTTTTTTTCCCCCATCCTCCAGACCCCACACTAGACCCAACAAATTTTTTTGGGCCCAATTACTCCGACCCCCCCCAAACACAAAGGGTTTCCCAGCATTGGGCCTTTTCCCTGGTCCGACCATTCCCAAAATAAACGGCCGCCCTTTGACTTTCAGTCTACCCCACTCCGATCATGCCACGGGCGCCTAAACGAGTCCCCTTATTAAAAAGCCCACCCAGAGAGAGAAAATGCGTGAAACCCTCCCCTCATAATTTTTAATTAAAATGAGGCACGGTCCCCCTTTCCTTCTATCTTGTGGGGAAACCCACAAAGGGGGCTTCCAGGGCCCCAAGTTTTCGCATTTGGGAAAACCCACTGAAAAGAACACTCAAAAGGGGGCCCCACTCTAAAAGGGGACTCCTAAAGAAAACTTTAAAGGAAAAATGTCCCAGGGTGGCTACGCCAGGGGGCATTGTTTTCCATACGCAACAAACCCGAAGGACATAGCGGTAACAAAAGAAGAAAACCCTCCCCTATTCCGGAGAAAATACTATGAGTATGGGGGAAAAAAGGCCCCCCAATAAGGCTAGGCAGCTTAAGGAGCAATCGTCGAACTCTATGGGCCCCCCGGTCCCCTTTGAGATAAGGATGGTTCCCGAGATACGACCCCAAAACCATTGCTAAATTTTTTTCTCTTCTTTTTTTTTGGGTCTTTTCTCATTACCCTCGACTCTCCCACCCCCAGAAGGACAGAGCCCAAAAACTCATACAAATTTTGTGGGGCAAATTCAAACCTGACCCCTTTTCCCCCAGGACCTAGCCTCCCTTTTTTTGCCCCTATCCAAATGGAGGAGTTTAAGGGGGTCATCAAACCCCTAACCCCCCCCCAACAAAGCACCCGACCTGAAGGTCTATCGTACCCTTTATTTCCCAAAGGGATACTCTGACACCCTTTTCCCATACCCTGTTACAGCTATATAAATCTTTTTTGAAAAAGGGGGTCCCCTCCCTGACTCCATGTCCCCCTCCCTTTTTACCTCATCCATAAGTCGGGCAGGGGCCCTGCAGGAAAACGCTAACAAAAACCGTTTTCCCTTTCCCCAAATTTGGACCTGAAAATATACAAAAAAATAATTACCCAAAAGACTAAATCAAAATTTCTCCCCCCTTTTAAACCAAAAGAGACCAAATAGGGGTTTTTTTTTCCCATGTCGCAGTGGGGGGACAATACGAAAGGGGAAAGATTGACCTTGGATGTGGTTAAATCTCCATGGGGCCAAAACCCTTCTCCTTGGCCCGGAAGCCGAAAAGGGCCTTTTACAAAGGGTAAAACTTTCCATTTCTCCCTTTTAAACGCTATCGGCATTTCGCTTCTCTGGGCCCCTCCTAACCCGGGGAGTAAAAGGGGGGTTTTTGGCTCGCCAACTGCTTTTTAATTTAAAATTTCCCCCACTGCACGTCGGAAAAAACCCTTTCCCAAACCCCAATGGGGGACCAGGCAAGGATTCCCGCTCTCCCCGCTTTTATTTGCGCTCCCGTATTGAGCCCCTTTCCCCTGCCATCCCAAACCCAAACCTAAAATTAAAAAGGGATCCGGGTTTAGGGGATAGGGAATTTTAAAAAATTTTCCCCCTTTTCTGAAAGACATACCCTTACACTTACGAGGGTGCATATCCACTCCCCGGCCGGCCACACCCCCCCTTGCCGAGTTTTGGAAAACCCTTTTCTGGGTAAAAAAATAAAAAACCACTAAAATAAAGGCCCTCCCAATAAACGTCCCCCCAGGGAAAACCTTGGGTTCCCTCAACCCTAAAATTTCCCCCTTTAAGGGGGAAAAACACTCCCTCAAGTACTAGGTACACAAAATTTCCGCACAGTACTCCTCACTTTTATAGTGCTTTAATTTTTTTCCCCCCTCCTCAGGGGGATTTAAAAAATATTCTTCCAAATGGGCACCCCTCCCGGGTCCCTTCCCGGAAGGAATTTAAAAGCTGTTAAAATGTCCATACTTTTTCCAAAAAATTCTCTATCTCTTTCGGGGACTCCCCCCCGGTTGCAGTCCCCAAGGGGACTTTCCCCTTTTATTTTAGGCGGCCAAAACCCCAATTTATATTTGGGGAAAGGGAGACACCGGGTTGCTAAATCGGTACTTTGTGGGGCCCCAGACAAATGGAGGTTTTGGGCCTCCCCGAAGTCCTCCTCCAAAGGGGGGCCCTCACCTCGCCGGGATCCCGGCCAAAAAAAAAAAGGGCCCCCCCTCCGAGCTTTCTCCCAAATGGGAAAGGGATAGAGAAACTTTGGCTCGCCCCAATACATCCGAATGCACTCCTCTGGGACCTCAACCTTTACCTGATCTGGGGTACCACGTGGCCCCCATTAAATTTACCCCAGATCTGGAACCAAATGTAGGAACAGGGTTTAAAATTGGCCTCAAGGGCATCCCAATGACCCCCCTTTTATTCACCCCCCTGCTGGGCCCCCTGGTTTGTCGAGGCTGGTTGCAGGACCCGGGGTGGGGCCAAAGGCCTATTCAGATTTTTTGGGGTTTTTGCCAGGGCGGGGGGCGGAGAAAGGGTACCGTTTTTCAACTCTCCAAGAGATTTTTCAACTCCCAGAAAAGGGTCGAGGTTTTTACTACCTGCAGATATCGCACCTTTTCTCTTTTATGTTTGGCACTCCACGTTTCCATCCCAAATCGATTTGAGCAGATATGTAAAGCTAGCCATTTCCAAATAGAGGGCTGATTTCGACGCTCTACCCATTTTTTCAGACCCCCTTTCCCCACGAAGCCCCCGACACACAATTAAAATGGCCCCGATGGGAATCATACCTGGGAGGGGCCTTCCCACCCGACTTGGGAAGCCCCTATGGAAGGCTGCGGCCAAACTTCAATCTGCACCACATATTTGAGAGAATCTCTATAAAATACTCCTCTTTTTGGTACCACACCCCTTAAGTCTTACACAGGTGGAACCCACAGCTGTCCCCAGTCTTGCTGGGGATTCACTCAGCAACCCGGGGGCGGCTCCCTCACATCTTTTTGGGGCCCGTCCGTTAATCCCGGGCTTTTTGGGTTTTCAGGTCCCGGGGCCTCCTTTCCGGGGTTTTTTGGGGGGTGAGGTTTTTCCCCTGAAACCCCCTAATCTACCTGTTTAGCCCCGGGTTTTTGGGGCCCCTCTAAAGGCTGACTCGTCTCTAATGCACCCCCATTCTAACAGCGGCCTTTTGCTTGATCTCCCGGGGGGAAAGCCGCCAAACAACCCCCACCAAGATGCGAGGACCTTTTTTCCCAAAAAAATCACAGAGATCCCGGCGTATGGAATATCTAACAGCCGCCGGGGCACAAAAGAATAACCAGTTTTTAAAAGAACATGGTTTTTCCCCGGGATGTCTTTCGCACCACGAACCCTGCATAATTCAGGCCGATCGCCCCCTTTAAACCCTTTTCCCCCAGTGTTCCCCCCGTTCCCACCCTAACGTGTTTCTCCCTTTGTCTGGGTAAATCCCCCGTTTTTTTTGTTTTGGGGTTTTTAAATCCCCCATGACTAAAAAATGATTTCAGTTTCTTAAGTTCTTTACATTTGCACCCAAAGTTCAGCTTTATCCCCTTTTAACCTTTTGGCATTCTAACCCGCGGAATTTAACCTGATTTTTCCCATGTTTTCCCTTTATTTGATGATTTTCGTTACATTTTTATGCTAAAAAGTCTTTTGGTGCGTTATATGCGTGCAATGTCCCTTTTTTTCCTATGTTAAAAAAATTTAAAAAAATTTTTAATTTAAAAAAAAAATATAAAAACATTTTTGGGGCCCAAAAAAACCAGTAAATCCAATAAAAATGGGGGTTTTTAAAAAAATGACTTTCTTTATTCCCAAAACAGCGCCACACCTGTCGATGGAAGAGTATTATAACTCAGCTCAATTGAAGTGAATCGGGTTCAGACACAATGATGTTTTAATAAGGAAAGAAAATGGACCCAAATCAGTGGAAGGGTGTTTATATCTAAAGACAGTGATGTGGCACAGGCACCCTTGATCCCACTTCCACGGATTCAAAATTAGTAGATATAAAATGTTCCTTTTATTAAATGTATTGCTAAAATGGTCCCACTCCAAAACAATCAAATTAAAAGTTAATCCTGTACTAGCCTTAGAATCATAAATCTATCCAATTATTTTTCAGCTAAACACTCGATTAATGAAGAAAGGTAACTAATTTTTAAAAAACACCGCATCAGCAGTATTGTACTGGGAAAGGGGTAGGCCCCAGGAGGGACATGTATGTACAGACTTCGCAGTAAACACAGCCCTGTTTTCCCGATGGGATAAGCAGACGCACTCCAAAAATTTGGGCCCCATTAAAACCGGGGACCTCCCTGGCCTTTGTAAAGGGGCCTTTAAAATCGGTGGCGTTCTGGAGGCATTTTCACCCACAACCCCTATG